>VUQR01035495.1:136347-148951 GCA_015108515.1 Hemichromis elongatus
CTTTTCGAGCTCTTCTCTGAGCCCTTGGTATTTCTCGAGTTTCTCGTGCTCCTTCTTCCTGATGTTGCTGTTGTTCGGGACTGCTATGTCAATCACTACGGCCGTCTTCTTCTGTTTACATATATATATGTTTATGTGTATATATATATATATGTATATGTATATATATATGTGTGTATATGTATATATATATGTGTGTATATGTGTATATATATATGTGTGTATATGTATATATATATGTGTGTATATGTATATATATATGTGTGTATATGTATATATATATGTGTGTATATGTATATATATATGTGTGTATATGTATATATATATATAATGTGGGAAATCTTGTTACCATGTTTAAAGCTATTTTATCATATCCTATCATGTCCATGTTTTGCATATTGACACTAAGCACTTGGCTGTGCATGTCATGTGCACAATTCAGGATATAATGTAAGCAACAAGATTAGTTTAAGGCTAACGAAATACAGACAGAAATGCAGCTAGTTTTTGAATGGTTAACAAATTGGGTTCATTTTTATAACCACTGAGATAGGACAGAGTTTCACAAATGCTTGTACTGTGTGGCAATGGGACACATGAATTACAGTAAAAATGTAATACTCCTGTTCAGTAGGCAGATCAAATCCTCGTTGTAAGACGGCAATTGGCTACATATTTTAGCATAAGGTGAGCTTACTGCGCCCAAGAGAGGACAGGCTGGATATACATTAATGTAAAGTCTGCAATAACTTATTGTTAATGTCTGTTAAATAAAAAAGGGGATTATAGCAGCGTAAAACTTGACAGACTCTATAAAATGCAAACAAGTCTTGGTTTTAATCCAGATATCTGCATTCAGCTCTTCATCTTGTGCCTTTTTAATGTTTTTCCTTTCCCCCCCTATTTTCTTCACATCTCTCAATAGTTCAGTTTTAGTCTTGTTTTTGTGTCAATCTGCTTGAGGTAAAAAATGAAAACACAAGTCCCCAAAGTTCTTAGTGTTTTTGAAACGGATATGTTTTCATAGATATTAAACGTCGTTTATGTCCCTTTAAAGTTAACAGGGTATAGATTTAGCAATTAAGCAGTAATCATGCTCATTATAGAGAGTAATCCATTTAAAACGTAACAGATGTCTGTTCCGACAGGGGGATCATGATGGTCCCATGCCAACAATAAGGCTGTAATGCTGTTGAAATGCTCAGGTGCAAGGTTGAAGTGTGGAAGAAATTTTTTCCCTCCCTTAAGTGTCCACATGTTGACAGTTGACCATTTAATGGCCCACTTAATTGCGGTGGCCCCTTCACCCCTAAGCATCATTATAAATTAATGCTGAGGGGGTAGACTATTTTTATTCCTAACACTATGAGAACTTCCTTTGTCGTCTTCTTTACTTCTAATATTTGGTTCTGAAACTTGTGTGTGACGACAGTCGGCCTGCTTTAACATGTGGTACTCGATTACACCAAAGTTTAGTGTGTTTGATATGTTTAATCACTGTACACTGCCCCACAGGCATGGTACGATGATTTGTGCCCTGTTTCTTGTTGAAGAGCCAAACTTGGAAGCGTGCGAGACATACTTGAGTATCGTGTGCATCAGGTGAAAAAGATATCTGTTTCAAACACATGAGACGAGGTTTGAAGGCAGGCACGACTGCGTGGACCGTCCTCGTTTGCGCACCCAAAACAAAACCACCAGTTAGGTGAAATACTGCTCAACGTAGGAATACTCCAATAACAGTATCAAGTTGCTGTAACAGTTGTGTCAATAAGATTTGGTGCAAGTTTTATTTTGCATATAAGTCGAATGAATGATGCTTGGGAAATAAGCAGGAAATTGGTGGGGGGGTGCAGTTGTTCTTGGACAGTGGACAAATTAGTTGTACATAATCTAGAAGTATCCTTAGCTGTTCTTCAGCTAGAGCATTAAAACAATTTAAAAGTGGTGTCTAGGGATCCAAAGATGACATCTTTGGATCATCATATCTGGCTGAACTATTCCAGTGGTTAAGATGCTTTCTTTAAAAAATGGTCACAGACAGACAATCCAGACAGAAATCAGGATTTGACGTTCTTCTGGCTTTGCCTGCATGTCACAAGGTTATTTTACGGTTTTCCGTGATTGATGTCGGTGGCCTGTGTAGACTCAATATTTTAATGCAGATTGGAAGCTTCAGCTTCTCATGAGTATTTACATACCATTCCCAGGTGACTTGTAATGAAAAGTCCATTAAATTTAACAATCAAGTGTACTGAGTGCAGTATATGGAGACATAAAACCACTTGTGAACATTACGGAGCAGTTTGTGGGTGTGTGTCTTTTTCCTCTTTTTTGTGATATGCAAGCTGAAGATATGCACAGTCCAGCTACAATAATTTGTGTCACCCATTTAAATATCTGTAACTCAAAGGACACAGCGGCAGCTAAGGTGGGTGTCGACGGGGCTGCAAGTCCCTGTTGGAACTGTCTGTTTTCTGGGTTTGCCTCTTTGCCAGGTGTTTGACATTGACTGAAGCTGGAGATAAATGTAGCTTATGGCAACCCATTGGCTCGGGAGTCGCAGTTTCATACAGTGAAAGTTTCCATTTTCAAAGCCCCTCCATTGCAGAGGGAAGGATTTCTTATGTGTCTTCATGTTGTCACACAAAAAAAGACACTCACAGTCGTCATCCACTATGCAGATTGAAGTAAAACACACACGGGTCAAAATGTTTTTTGGAGAAGAAGAAGATGAGATGAGATATACTTTATTAGATTTTTTCACACCACCACAATGGATTCACAATAAAGCACTCAAGAAATTATTGTGTAGCATTTCAGCTTTAATTTCATTGGTTTACTTAAAGTATTGTATAGGAATTACATCTACCTTTTACACAATCTGTCATTTTCACATGCTGAAAAATAAAAATGTAGCATTTGGTTATGTCCAACTGTTTCGGCTTCCACATATTTATAATCAAGCTAGTTTATCCACTTTTAAACTTATGAAATAATAATTTGCATAGATATCCTTAATTTTGCTTCAGTTTTGTTATCTTTAGCTTGGTTGGGCGTTTTTTTGCCATTGTGTTATTTTACATTAGCAGACTCTTGAATTAAGATTAGTTTAGCACTTTCCTGGAGAGACAAAGAATAGAGGAAGATGCTACATAATAATGACTTAAAAGGGGGAAAAAACGGGCTATATTTTTCTCATCTTCCATACCCCACACAACCTCCTCTTTTCTTCTTCCCCTACACCATCGTAGCAGGAATCCTTTTGTCAGAGGTGTTCATCTGGAACAACTTTGCCACACTTGTTTTCATGTTCTTTTAGATTACAGGGCAGCTGGCCCCAGCTTTGAAGCTCCCTTTGTCTCTGTGCAATGCACTCTGGTAATTAACTTTGTCCTTCTTTTATTTGTTCCAGTCACTCGCAGTCCACTCTTCTGAGCATCTTCTCCCTGGAGTACCAGGTTAGAAGTTTTCTTCCTTTGTGAGCCCTGACAGGTGCCTAATTGAATGATGAATGTCCCTTTATTTCTTTGTAATTGAACTGCCAGCTTTCTGATTGGTTTGGAGGATGCTCCCCCCCCACCATACCCCTGTTTATTTCACCCCACACCACCACCCCCTCCTCCTTCTCACGTTCACGTTGAGGGCCTTTGCCTGCCTGAGCCTCAGTGGATGTCTGCCAAGCCTTCCCATCCATCTGTCTAATAACATCTAGCCCCTGCTTATTTGGTGGACCTGTAATAAATTATGCTAAACCATTATTATTCTGACAATAATAATTTCCCCGTGTAGTGCGGCTGTGTGTGCTAAATGTTTGCTGACTCGCACTGTCACTGCTGCTTTCCACGGCTGACAGTGGATGATGATAAATGGCCACTGCCGCCAGTGGCAGAAGGCAGCACAAGCAGAAAATGGAGTCATTTATCATCCCACTGGCAGGTGTCAGTCACACTGCCCGTCTCTGTGGAATTACATTTTTTTGTGTCTAGTAGTTTTTAAATAAGTTGTTTTTAACCAGTGCTCTTCCGCTTTTATCCCCTGTTCTCCTCCTTCTCGGCAACGATGGCAATTGAATTGCATAGAAATGTCAGGGTGTGAAATGTGGAATAATGTCGTTGTTTGATCAAAAAAGGGGAAAAGAATACAAGGTTGGAATCAATAAGTTAGATGGCGATGGCTGGTTTGAATGAGAGCGCCTCGGCACAATTTGACCCCTACCAATATTATTGAAATTAAATTGCTGTTGCAATTGTTTGTAAAGAATAGAGCATGGAAGAGAAGCCAAGGGTGAACAAGTTAGCATTTTAGTCAGGTCAACCAGAAATGAAAAGCACTCTGTGCCTAAAAATATGATTAAATGAAGAGTTGTATCTATGCCTGTATGTTCGTATCTGTGTGTATGTGTTAATTATTTTATCTTTTATGATTATTATGTCATTAATCTTCATCTTTCTTCATATTGTTATTAATTTTAAAGAAACGAATCAAAAGGACAATCTCAAGACACCATGTGCCAGATGTTATTGAAAGCTACTACCAAAGGTATTGTGTTACAGTGCATTGTATTGTTTTGTTTTCTTCTCTTTTCTTTCTCGCTCTTTATCGTGTTCTCATCTCTGTTACTGTTTTACTTCTTTCTTTAATCTTTTTTTTTTTTTAATCGTTCACCAACCCCTGTGTGTGGCCCCCATGACAATTATAATCTCTTACAAACAAATCACCACCCACAGGATTCATTCCAGACCCCCACTTGCACCTGCTAGGCTAAAGCTCTGTTCTCCGTGTCAAACTGAAAGCAGGAAAGTAAATAAATAAACCAACCATTGGACATTTGCCTTACACACAGGCTTATGATGGGATGATTATCTCTAATTCAATGTGCAAGGGTAAATTTAAAAGGGAAAAAAAAAAGAAAGAAAGAACTGAAAACAGGCTGTACTGGGAAAAGCCTCTTTGCATATTGCAATTAGCCTTTATCTAGCTTATTAGTCCACTGTTCTGGGGAAAATAAAGCTGGATAATGCAGTTCTAATCCACTTACAACAACAAACCTCTGAGATGATCTGGGTAAGATCTGAAGTGCGTTGCAGGTTTAGCTGGCGAGGGAAAAAAGGCTTTTTGGGCGGCAGGGGTTAACTAACTATCATATGCTTGTCTGGCTTCTTGGAAATTTGAAGCCCTTCAAGCAGTGCTGTTTTAACCACACGGAGCCTGCCATATGCCACCCAGGGCAAAGTCATCAGGGACATTAGCATGTCTTGGCTAGCCCGATGTAGCCCCCTTCTACCCTTCTGTCTGCCTTTGTGGGTCATGTTTTTTTTTCACTTTTCTTGTTATTCTTTGTTATAATGAAGGTATCTGAGTGAAGCCAAGGCACAGCCTACTGCTCCTGTCCTGCTTGAATTGGCCAATGAGGTAATGGCATAACTTTTTTTTTTCCTCTTTTTCCTTGCCAACAAAAAACACATCTCAGTTTGTACTTTGTATTTTTTCAATAAATGGATAGATAGCAGTTGGCTGCAGCTTTTGATTTTCTCCCTTGTCTGTTAGTCATTATCAAAATTGGTAAAATGGTTGGCTCAATTATCAATTATTTAATGTAATTAGCTCTCGGCTCTATGAAGCAGATGTGAAAATACTTTTTCTGTTTTATTATGTAATTTTCCAAATTGCAGTTGAGGCAGAGTTGATGCAAACTGCGGACAGGTGAGACTGGGGTCATTAGTTAATTCCTCTCTTTATTATTTGATCGGTTATTTTCTTTAGGAGTCCAGAGAAGAATTTGTAGTCTTGTTGATGTAGCAGCAATTGTTTATGTGCAGCTTAAACACATGTCATTCACTGGTATAAAACTCAGGTACTAGGTTGGAGATACTTGTTCTTGCTGTAAAAAACCTGTTTCTTTGAGATTTTAGTCTCAATGCCAAACTCTTGTTAAGTGTTATGAATATGTAAATATGAAACCAACTATACTGGTTACATTACTTCTTACTAAATGTAAATTTTTGCATTTATTTTTTGTAAGTTCACGACAATATTCGTCTTTGAGATTATACAGCAAGAAAAGACCCGATAACCTTTATCAACATTTAAATTTGCATTTGAATTTTGCTTGGAACGCGCACTAGGCAGTGAAATTCGAGGGTCTCTTAATCTAAAATCACAGTAGTTCACATGCATCAGTGGTACCTCAAAGCCAACTGCCATTATTCATTCTCCGTTTAATTGACGCATGATTTTTTTTTTTCTTGAAAGGATCCAATTCAGCTAAGAGATAACTGTCTATGAACCATTTAACTGTCATCTTAATATGCTACTTAACATTTAAACCAAGCACTCATGGTCTCCCAGACTGCTAATTGATGTAGTTTCATGTCTTTATGAGACAATATATCTCCAACAGAGGAAAATGATTAACAGTGATGAAAACTGTTCATAGATATTTTTTTGCCCTTAGAAGAAGCCCATGAAACAGAGATGGACTCAACATTCACTCTTTCCAGCTTTATGGGATTTTTATGCAAATATTACTTAAATATGGCATTAGAACAGGTGCTGCAGTGAGTGCAACCCATTTGGTTTACAGTTTGATAAAACCAGAGTTTTATCTTTTTAGGCACATGTGAATCTTAGTCACATGTTAAACTCATGAATGTATGTGGTATGACTAGGGAATGAAGATGGACTCATGATTAATATAAAAATTAGGGAGATGCATGTTCCTCAACTAATCAGGTAGTCTTTAATTCAGGCTGAGCCTGCATTGGTAATGTTGCCATTTTTCATGTGTCAGCTCAGATGCAGGTTACCAAGAATCTGATTTTCTCTGGTTATTCAGGGTTTGAGGGTTTGAGCTGTGAGCCGGCCGACAGAGAGAAAGGATGGAAGGGAGAAAAGAAAGTGAGGGGAAATTAGAAGAATTAGAAAGAAGAAAGAAAGCTACTGTAACTGCAGGCTACAAATGCTAAGTCAGAGTCAGTACTATCACAGGTCCTAATGAAGATGTAAACTCTTTGCTCACCCCTTAATTATTATAGACATGTTAAGCTTTTTCTTTTTTTTCTTTTTTTACAAGCTGCCTTCTTAGTGCAATATTATGGAGATGTTAACAAATACTACTGTGGGTAAAAAGACATTGTTTAGACAGAAGCATCTCTGCTCCCAGCGTTACAAGGAAGCATCACAGAAAAGATGAAACACTCCATTCTCACTGCAAGCTGAGGGCAAATTCACTTTTGGTCCCCAATTATGCTAACAAGAGGAAAAATGATCTTTGGCTGCAAGAATGTTGTTTCATAATGAGCTGGCTAGGAATGGCAAAGTCTTCAAGCAATGTTTTAATTCCCTCTATACTGAGTAAGCTGTGAATTTTAGTAGTGAATGACTTAATGCATCTTCTTTTATACGCCGTATATTGTTTGAGCATTGGCCAAATGTAGACCTTGGAAAAATATATCTTATGCTAATGCACCCATATTTTTTTCACCATGCTGTTCTTTATAATAGTTGTATTTTTTTTAATATGTTAAAAAAAACATTGTAGTAATAACAATGATATTAATGTGTAGGAATGTATTGCGCCGATCAGAGAGACACATTCTCCATCAGTCGTTCGTGCTCTCTTACCTGTCAGCTTTTCTTCTTGCACTCGACCATAAACACTGCTCACCTCTAAGGTGTGTTTGTGTTCAAAGAGTGCTGCAGCCATAGGTTCTTTCCTTCCTATTAAGGACTGCATTCCCACCATCCCTCAGGTGTGTCCTATTGGTTCCTATAGTTTTGCCTTGGTGATCATTCTATGATTAAAGCTCTCCATTGTCTCTTGCCTGGGCACAGTATTTGCTGCTTTTTCTTTCAAGATGAGAGACTCAGGTTGTCTGTTTGACAGAAGGAAAGGCAATTCAGCTAGGTAGCTTGGCTGTGTAATAGGCGATCTCTTATTCCTGTGGGAAAGGTTGATGCAAAGCAATGCTTTCAAAGACCAATTTGCACACGGATTGTCAAAAGTAAGGTCAAGGTTTTGAAACGCAATAATATAATTTAGAGCCATTACGATCATTATTATCTATGTGACATCAGCCAAAGGTAAACTGGCTGTGCAATTTCTATGTCGTAATTCGTAGGCTCTTTAAAATATGTTTGCACTTCCAGCTGTATGTATGGGATTTTTTCCCCTCAAGGTTTATAAAAGGAGTAATTCTTCAGAGAAGAATATAAATTCCACCATCTTTTAAGTGAATATTAATTCCTCATTGATACTACAGTCTCTTTTTATTTAAGCTGCTTGCCTTTTCTTTTCTTTTATACGTATTTTTTAAAAATCTGTGTAAAGGTGGATTTGTCTCCTGCGCTGATGGCTCGTATCATCCTGGACAGGTTCCTTCAGGGCCAGGATGGTGGAATGCGTGAGTAACACTTTTCCATTTCTCACTCTGTCCTTTCTATCATTCTCCCCATCAGTCTTAATTCTAGCACTTTGTCTTTTTAATCCCTTTCTGTTTGAGTCCCAATTCCAGTCTAGCTGCTGTATTTTCAGCCTGTCAAACCCTAATGAGAGATAGACCACATTTAGTAGTAGCTGCATCCCAGGGCACATGACTGGCAATTAAGTACTAGGAGGACCACCCACCTCTCAACTGCAGTGTGGATCAATGGTAGCTCACCTCATCAGTGTTATTTATAACACCCCTGATTTCTTCCCTCAGCCTCCTTCATCCCCCAATGCATCCATCTATCGCTAGCATTCTCTTCTTCTCTCATTCCCTTCTCTTCCTTGCTGCCTGCTGGGGTCTGCAGAGGAAATTGAGTTGAGGGAAAGCTGTGGCAGAAAAAGCAAACCATTTCTAGGTAGTGCTGATGGACACACTGTGGGAGAACAAAATTACAGACACAAATATTGTTGTTGAATGTGTCAGAGATCTTTTCCAGAAATTGTGGGAATTGTTGCCCATGTGTATTCTGGATAGTGTCTTTCTCCTGTCTCCTGTATTTGTCCAAAATCCTTGCGCTTTACCAGTTTTAGTCACATTGTTAATTTATAACAAAAAACAAACATACCCCCCCCCCCCCCTCCCTCCGCACACTCTGGAACTTCCAGTATCACACATATGCATATTATTTCAGTGGGTCTATCCCGAGGACTTTCTGTCTCTGCAGTAGTCACTACTTTGAGAGTGAATCACATGATGTCAAAAAGACGTGCTTCCAATTTAATCAAGAAAGAGATTAAAGTGGATGTGTGTTATTTTCAACTTCGCCACAGCACAGCCATTTGTCAAAGTCAAAGATGTGATTGCTTTGGACCCACCGTTATCCGCTGCCTGTCAAAATACTAGTCTGAGCTGCTTGTAGAACAGGGCATTCATCCACAAGAAGCACTATGTCTCAGATAATGGCACATTGCATCTGTCCATCTCCATACAGTGAAAAAATGCTTTATTATTGCTCAGAATAGATTTGTACCAGATGAAATGTTCTAGAAAATTCTTGTTTAATTTCGAGCAGAGTTACGGCCGTACAGCATCTTGCTTTTTCGGATGCAAGCAAATAATATCATGCTCTTTCATTTGGAAAGAATTTTTCAAGGGATTTCAGAGAATAATTTCACATGCAATGCATGATGTAAATATCTGTGTAATATATTATCTAGTAAAATAGAGTAAGTGTAAGTGTCGCTGGAGTGTTTTCATATATATATATATATATATATATATATATATATATATATACACACACATACATATATACATATATATATATATGTATGTGTGTGTGTGTGTGTATTTATTTATTTGTTTGTTTGTTTGACTGCAGTAATGTGGTTCCACAGAAAAAACAATGCAAGGATAATTGTCTTTCCTGGCAATTAGCTAACAGGTTGGTTCAGTGCTATTGGCAGGCATATCTTTCATGCTCCCTCCAGCCTCAGACAGAGCTCCAGTGTGGTTGTGTGTATTTGGGTGTTTTAGTCAGACTCTAGAGGAAGGGCAGGCAGGCTCACTGCAAAGATCAATAGACTTCTAAATAAGGGACATTACCTCCAACAGGGTGAGTGGCTTGCCTTTGCCTACCATTGTCGTTTGGGTTTTTTTATTCTTCTTCTCTTTCCCCTTGCATTTAAGAGACACAGGAATGGGGCCTCTGGGACTATGGAATATATGTACAATCACTAGTGCCGGATCAATACAGAGTTTTAAATTGTTTTTTGTACCTTTCTGGTGTGTGCGTGTGTGAGTGTGTGTGTTTTTTTTGCTTGTTTGTTGCTTGTTGTCATCCTTCCCACTAGCTACCCACACCACCACACCTCAAAATGACAACAACACCAGCAAACTCCATCCCCCTCCCTTGCTGCAGAAATATTGGAGAGTGTATCAGTCAAGCAAAGTGAAAGACTATCTGGTGATGCTTGTACATAAATCAATACAGTCAAAGCAGTTTTATTCTGTATTGAATGCAATATCAACATCCATAATGCTCTTTGCTTCTTGTCTTATGAAACTGGGCAATAGGGAGGGTTACTTGTTCACCCAAATGACAAAGATGTAGTATGTATGCCAGAATTCCTTGCAGGGTAGTATTTTTTTTTTTTTCAGTTTTTTCAGTTTAAACTTGTATCCAGCGTATGTCTAAGTTAAGGTTGTGAATATGTTAGCAAGGTTGTATGAAACTACTGTATATTTTAAAAAACACTTTTTTAAGTCAAGTGGGTATAGTCTTCATATTGTTTATGTCTATGTCTGTGTTGTTTATATAAATATACTGGACTATACTATGTTTCATTTTATGAAAGTATAAGAAATGATAGCAAAGGAAAACTGTATTGCTTTTAAACATTCAGTAATCTTGAGGAATACATTTTTAAATTGTTATGTTTTTTGTAAATATTTATACATTTTCAAAAACTTAAAATATATGATTGAGAATTTTTTTTTTTTTTTTTACTGAATTTCACTGAACATGAATGTGCCAGCTCCACACAGGCAGTCCTTAGCTGGCTGGTGGATTCAAACCAAGGACTTTCTTGTGAGGTGACAATGCCAAACAGTGCATGGGTGCTCTCACGTACTCCAGCTTCCTCTCACAATCCAAGGATGTGCATCTTAAAGTAACTTGTGATTGTAAATTGGGCATACATGAGAATATGAGCATGAATGGTCATCTGTTGCTGAGATAGCCCTGCGACAGAATGTCAACCTGTCTAGGGTGTGCCCCGTTTCACGCCCTGACATCTGGGATAGGCTCCAGTCCCCTCGCAACCCTGAATTGAATAAGCAGAAGGAGATGGAAGAATGTGTGGATGGATGGAATTTCAGTGAATCCGGACAATTAGTAGAGCCGAACTAACAATTGTGTGTTTTAAAATGTTTACATTAACAGGATTGGTAAGGACAAATCTCATGAAAACATTATTATAGGCACACATAACACATCTCAGCCCGATGAGACGTTCTTTAAATGAAAGTATAACACTGCAGACAGCTATACTGTCATTCCTATTCTGTATCAGTAGGTGCAGGATAGTAGTATCTAGTAGTAGATTCAAAGTCACAGCAAAAACACTGGGGGAGCCAATGCTCTGTCTTCTCCCCCTCCTGCTATCTCTTCATCTTTCTTTCTTTTCCTCCTTTGACAGGAGTTGATGTGCCTCTAGATTTAGACATACTTTTTTGAGGAGGCAATTTTGCTAGCTATTTGACCTTTTCCATTTTCCCAAGGCCCAGCTCCAGATTAGATTGCTACTCCATGTTTTGTAACTATGTGATTCGACCGCCTTTAAGATTTATTGTCACATTCCTTTACAGAAGCCTTGTACGCAAGGTTATAAATGTCCCGTGTTTGATGTTAACACTGTGAGAATCTTAGTGTCTACTATGATCCTTTGGTTACTTGACAGGATTTATAATAACTTTAATGTTTCTCAGATAACACGTGTTGATAACTGAATATTGTATTGGGTCTTATCAGAGCAAATTTTCAACGTGGCTGCTATGATTGTTATGGTTCCTTCCCTCTTGTGTTCAAGTGCTCCTCTCTTCTCTGTTACACCTCTCCAGTGTGCAGAGCTGGTGTGTGTATATGAAGCTTTTTTTTTTTTTTCAAAATAATGAGAGCAAGGGCACTTCATTAGCAAGAAGGGAGGGAGTAAGGAGGCAAAGACAGCATGAGTGTTAGTATGTGTGTGTGTGTATGCAAGGGGGCGGTTGCGAGGGAGGTAAGCAGCACCGTGGCACTTCACTTGACAAGTATACTAATTACTCCTTTTCAGCAGAGAAGCTCCAGTCAGCCTCTGCCACAGTCTAATGGCCTGACCTGGGAAGCCTTTTTCCATAGCAGTGCCTCCCCAGATCTACTATTACTACAGACACACACACACACACACACACACACACACACATACACAGAGAAATGTGGAGTCTCATCTCACCGCTATCAGAAGGAATCAGGTGGAAGCAGATCAGTTCTGCCCCAGTAACCTCTTCAGGGACCGGGTTCCTCTTGCACAGGAGATACCACCTCATATCATCAACTAACACCTACACACCACCACAGATAGTTTAAAAAGAAACACACCCCCACCCCCATCTCCCACTCTCTCTCTTTCCCA
>VUQR01035495.1:148971-166398 GCA_015108515.1 Hemichromis elongatus
ATAAATTTAAAAGGAGTAAATTGGAAAATCAAATGAGGGCTTTAGGCAGCCGCAGAGATTTGCAGAGCTGTCGGCCAGTGTTGGAGAGCCTCATCCATCATGTCCCACAAGTAGTCAATTCCTCTAGTATCTGTAAATGTTTTCAGATATTAGCCAATTTATATGCTCCGAGATTCATCATGGAAAATCAGCTTTAGCGGTGCACATTATCAGGACCTGTCTCTCCCTTGCTCCATGAAGTTTGATGAACGAGTGCCCCTCCACAGCTCAATGGCTTGTGCACGGGGAGTGTGCGGGGGGGGGTGGGCATATAGAGGAAATGGGTAACTGCCCACCCCCACCCGTGGAAAATAGTGGGTTTTTTAATTAATAAACAAACTTACAAAGGAGCTCATCAGTGTCAGGGGCAATAACAATCGTCATCCGTTATTGTTTATTACAGTCCTCCCTCAACAAATGTTGCTATTTAATGAGGTTTCTCCGTGTTTTTTTTGTTGTTGTTTTTTTGTGTTTGCGATAATGACTTTTTCACCCTCGTGAAGAAAAGAGGAGTCCCAGTAGTTACAAATGAAAGAAAGTAAGCAATGAGAAAACATGCGAAGGTTCTGTTGCTGTTACCTTGCCTTATATAGTTTATCTTGTTTTGGAGTTGCATATGAAAACAGGCCTGTGATTTGTTTACACTGGTTGTTTTCTTTAGCGAATCCCTATGGAGGTGTAGCGTTTCACATCTATTATTCCCCTCTTCTCTGTTCCTTTTATTCAGATGTTGACGGTGTGATATGGTGCCTTAGTCAGAATTTATACCAACATGGGACAATTACAGTAAATTTGGTGAATGTTTACAAGGTGCAAAGTTGTGCTGCAGGGCTTTGTTCTCCGTGTCTAGTCTTCTACAGATTGTGCTTTTTATTTTTCTGCACGCATTTTTATGCGTGCCTCTGTATGTGCTTTGAGTGTGTGTATTTAAAGAGCATTGCTTGTGTGTTTTTGTTTCTGTGTGTGCGCGCGTGTAGCAGAAAGGAGCTCAGGGTGTTCTAGAGGTGTGTTGCCGTGTAGGCGGGGGCGTCTTTAATAAATGTATGCTGATGTTGGAGGCTGCAACGATGCGAAGGATGCAAGGGCCCTGTTGTTATTTACTGCTATGTTTGTGCACAGCAGCGAATCCTGGGCCTGCAAATGGCATTACAGCTCGTGATGAATGAGCATTAGGGTAAACTCATTTTAAAAGCATCCTGATTTATTAGCAGCCTGGCCTTCCATTTTCATCAGGTCAATGCTTGGCTGAAATTCCACAATGTCAGCGCCAAGGTCACCTCTTTATGGCTATTTTTAACCCCATCCCTCAAAAAGAGCAGACGAAAGAGATCCTGGCACTTATTATGGCCGTCGACAAAAAATATCAAAGAGCTTGAGAAACAGTGGAGAGAAAATTCTAGTTCTGAAAGTGTGTGTTATGTGAGAGACCAAAATGTGGTGGTGGTCAACCTCCAATTATGAGTGCTAGTAAGACAAGAGCTTTAATGGCTAACGTTTGCCTTCAGGGAGGTTTATTACACACTACTGTTTTGCAGAAACAGCGTCAAATCTATAAAAAGACCATTAGGAAGAGGGAAAAAATCAATCAAAATGCCATTAAAGTGGAATAAGTTGCCAATATTGCTGATGTGGTTGCGGGTCCTTTGATTTTCCTTCAGATTATTAGGCACAGTCGAGTAGTGACTTTGTTAAGGGAAACCAGTGTTGTTGGGGAGTAATATGTCTCCTGGCTTCATAAAGTTTGCTGCCTCATATTTCCCACTTTATTGATTATCCATTATCATTTGTCATGAGGTGTCCTAACTCAAGGGGAAAATATAACCCTCTTTCTTCACCGCCGCCCGCATCGCACAGGAGCATGGTATGGATCTGCGTGTGAAGGTACCAATCTTTGAGAAAAATGAGCAGAGAAATAAAGCACTGCCCTGTGCCTTGCAGCTCTAAGAGGGAGTGTGGGGTTATGGGGTGGGCTGGGGGAGCACTGTAGCTGGCTGGGAGAGACTAAAACAGAAAGCAGGTTGCAAAAAACAAACCAGAAAAAAAAAGCAATTGCAGGAAAAGATAGAGACGAAGAAAGAAGGAGGCACCAAATGGGTTTTGTTCTTCTTCCACCTCCTCTACTTTTTATTTCATCATAAGGTAGATGAGGGACCAAAGCAAAGCCTGTCCTGCTTGTGGTAGTTTTCTTGTGTGTAGAGGATTAGAGCAGAGAAAAGAACAGCCTACCTTTCTTTTTGTAACATATATCTAACAGAGGCCTAATGATCCAGTTGGCAGTCAATTGATTTATTAAATTTTTTGCAACTTTTTAAAATATTTGATCAATTTTTAAATAAGCTGTCGTGTCCATAACCGTTATATACTGTGTGCAGTTTCCTAGATGTGCTTAAGAACTTCTGCGATGCTGGTGTAGGCACCATCCATGCCTGAAATGTGAATAGAAACATTCCATGTATTGTCTCTAATGCCCCAAGTCTGTCAGGTGCATGTGTACATATATATCACTAAAATGGTGTGCCTCAACCATTTCGTCACACGGTGATACAATCCATTTAATCCAAATCTTTTTTTAAGAAATGATTTAAGGAATTTTGTGCTGTTGCAGTAACAGCGAGTCGATTCGCAGGCCTCCCTTCCTGATTTATAATGTTAGTAGAGCAAGAATAGGGATGAGAGATGCAGAATAGTCAGCGTTCATAACATAGATAAACTACATGAAGCGCCTGTGCTCTGGACTGAAACATTTATCTATAGAAAATCTGTATAGACACCAAGCAGCCAGCTAATGGGTTAGTGCAGAAATAGTGCATCCACGTTAGTGGGTTACAGGCTGTCCGGGGGGGGGGGTGTAACACTGACTGTTTTGCTTTGTTAAATGTAGCAGTTTAGACATTTTCTTGAATAAATTACATGATTATTTAGTTCCTTTTTTTTCTGTCTCCCTCTCTTCTTTTTCTGTCTTATTCTCAGCATCTAAATCAGTCCTCAACAGCATGCTGAAAGAGCCATCTTTAATTCCAGACCAAATTTTGTCCAACAACGTCTACCAAGTAAGGGTTTTAAGTTTTGCACTTAATTAACATTTTCTAGAGGACTGCTTAAATTGCCTGAGAGAGATATTTCTATTTACTTAGACATGTGAAATGTTATCATTTTAAGGCATTTGCTGTGCAATTACTTAACAAATCAAAAATTGCTTGTGCACAGTCAGTGAGGTTTTTTTTTTTTTTTTAAATGTTACTCTATACCTGGCTGACAGACGGCATCAGCGGCTCATGTTTGCTGATGAGGTCACGTGAGAGCCGGCGGTCATGCCTGCCAGTCTGCCAGCATCTCCTGTGTTTTCTCCTTTTTTTCCAGCAGTGTATGGGCTTCCCTCACCTCCCTTACACCCACCCACCCTTTTGGCACGCCATAATATTTCTTCCCCCTCTTTTCAGTGCACAATAAATGACTGCTGTTATGGACCGCTGGTAGACTGCATCAAACAGTATCCTATCCCATAAAATTTTAAGCCTGAAATTGACGAGGAGCTATTGAAGGGGATGAGATGTGTCTGGCTTCACCTGACATAAAAGTTCTGCTTCACAGAGGAAGTGTTTCATCCTGCCTGCCATCCCAGTATCATCCATACAGGGGCTGGAAGGCGATGGAGGGAAGAGGAGGAGAGGATAGGCTGATCTAAATGCGTCTCTATGTGCATGCTGTGAATCAGACCCAATGTTCTATGATACAAGAAAAGAAATATAATTCAAAAGCTTTTTGGAACAGGAAAAAGAGCTAATACTGTTACATACATATTTTTAAATACATTTTAATTCATTACTATTTACCTCTGATCATTTTATTCAGATGTGCACTACAAAAAGTTTTTACTACATTTGTCTGACTTAAGGTAATAATTTATTATTCATTTATAATTAATTTGTCCACCTCATTACTATTCTTCCCACACACTTTCCCCAACTACACATACCCCCTACTCGTCTAGTAGGACCTTGGCTGTAGGGGCAGAATGGAGCTCAGGCTTTTTTAGGGGCAACCAGCTGGGTAGCAGATCAGCTATTTTCAAGGGGAGGAGAATTATTTGAGTCGGTGTACACGTGCACGTCCGTATGTTATTGTGTCTGTCCAGGTTTTCTTGCCCGTGGTGGGGCTGTGTTGTTCTGTTCATAGCCAGTCAACCTTGTCCCCATACCCTCCTTCCACATCCCCCCCTTTTTTTTTTTAACATTCTGTGGCAGTCCTCTCAGTGTCAGCTCAAAATCAGTTACTCTGCCACAGAGAGTTCATTATCACCACCCCACTGCTATGTTCTTAAAAGAAGTCATCCGCACATTGAATCAATTACGTGGGTACTAGTTAAAGTATATATATATGTATTATGTATTAATTAGAAACTATTTTGGTTGTTTTAGTTTTTTAGAGGGTAATTTATTTCTATAAGAACTTCTTTTTCTCTTTCAAAAATAAAACCATCATAATTGCATTTTTCCTTTTATGTGCCTTCAAGCTTTGCACATCCTTAATACAATATGGCATTTATTCTAAAAGTATTTTTTCTTCAAATATTTTAAAGTACCAAGCAGAGCATCTCATCTATGCACTTTAGGCATTTTGTCGAATTGGCATTTGTTTTTTCTTTCTTATTTAGATAATGCACTTCAGAGATTTGTTGTGAAAGCAGATTTAACTTGACCCGAAACTCTGATTATGCTTTACTGTACGCTAGCATGAGGAGAAATGGCTTTTGCTTTGCATAGTAAATCAATAATGGAGAAAAGCAGATTCTTAACTGTAACTGATGTTAAACATGTGCATGCATAGTCGAGCCTATATAACCTGCTCACTGAATTTTCTGGTTTCCAGAGAATTAAAATTTAAAAGTCAAATGTATCGTAGTAGATTCTTGGAATCCTTGACTCGATTCTCAGCGCCATAGGCCATGAGCACGAAGTGCTGCTCCGGGAAAAACTGAAGGAGAAGAACCTTTCCTTTCTGGGTAAGCCATCCCTTGACCTTCTCATTACATTTTTACATGAAAATGAAAACAACTCATAAGTCATACTGGAACCATATGGACATCTTTGACTGAATTTTGTTTTAAATGTATTTATGAATAAAGCTGTTTGGGGGGATTTAATGTTTACAGAAAAACAAAAAGATTGTTCTCTGAATATCATCTACTTTTCTGATGCTATTGCCATATTCAGATCAAATTAAATGAAGATGTAATGTCCAGGTATGGAACTGTAGAATCCCCCCATCCTCATATCACCCTCATCCCATCATCATTTACTAGATCAGTGAGTGATAAAGAATAAGAATCATTGCTACTGTCATTAAGACCGTATCATTTATTTGGACATGGAGTGCTGACCTTTCTTCAGGGCTGTACAGAAGACTGTTCTAAAGCTGTCAGAGTTCGAGGGGCACGAGGGCTACTGAAGCAGCCTCACCCCATCTGATAAATGGATTGGAAATAAGCTACCCAACAGCAGGAATGGACCATTAATTTTAATCAAAGCTGATCTAAAAAAAAGGCGATCAGAGCCACATGAGAATGTCAACAGCCCAGTGGGTGTGTACAGAGGTTCGCATCCTTATACACACACACTGACTTCTACACTGACATTACAACATCTTGGATGCCTGGATATCTACCACAGTCCTCTTGTAGCCTCGCTGACCTCTATCTGCTCTCTTTCTTCATCCATGGCTGATGCTACCTCCTCACCAGCACTAACCGCCACCCTCCATCTAGCCACAATTCTCTTCCATGCCCCATTAGTTGAGCTTGGCTGAAGACAAAGAGGCAGGTCTTTGGAACTGAATGACCTGGTCAGCGAGATTTAATGGAGAAATCAGGTGTTGGAGGGATAATGGCTAGAGCACGCCAGAAGTCAAGGACAATGGCTACAGTTTGTGCAGGCAAGGGTCAGGCTTGCAGAGCCTATAATGCCAACCTTGTCTCCTTTTTGTATATTTTATAAAGCACTGCCAAAGAGAGCAATACTGTAACTGGAGTTTAGAGTATTTTGTGCAGTGACAGCAAATACGTGGCAGATGTAGATAATGGTTTAACTGCACTGGCTGTGCTCTACTGCTGTTTTTCTGCTTTGCTCACGCAGAGCGGTTTGTTACCAGCATCTTTGTGAAAGCAGTTATATCAGCAGCCTGTGACTGATTGTTCATATAGGAGCTTACTGCAAAACAGCAAACATAACATTTCTAAACTTTTATTTTCTATAGATGAAAACCATCTGAGAACTATGGGCTACGACAAAACACCTGATATCATCCTGGAGGTTCCAGTTGGTTAGTATTTACATCATGAATATACATTACTCCAACCTTAGGTATCTGTTTTCTTGAAAATAATTGTTTTGTCCAAAAGTTTTTTTGTTTTGTTTTGGGGGTTTTTCGTATATGACTAAAAAAACGAACAAAACACATAACCTCATCATGATGGAGTTTAAAAAGCAGGAGTCACAGGAATTATTAGAAAAATTGGGTTTTTCTTTTATTAAACCCAAAAAATTATATTTAGAAAAAGTAATAAATTTGAGCTCGTAAAAGAGGTCAAAGCAACAAACTAACTCGGGCAAAAACTGCAAACTTAACAAACCAAATGGCTTCCCAAACAAACATAACTGACCTACACATGAAATGACACACAGGGTATATATAATGGCTGATCAGACCACTATGACGACACACGAGGGGGTACACTAAACAAAACACAATCATAAACAACAAACAATGCAGTACAATCTGATTTGCTAATAAACTAAACACCAAAGAAACCCTAAACTCAAATATTCAACCAAATACAAAATCTCTTTTTTAATTAAAGAAAGTACACATTCACCCTCTTCAGCAGGAAGTGGTGGTGTGGTCCATTTTCCCTCTCTGTATGTAATGGTTTCAAACCCTGGCCACCAGCTTTTGTCAGGCAACTCCCAGGGATGATGGCAGGTAAGAAGTGAAAGAAACAAAGGTTAATCAAAAATCAAGCAAAATATGCATACTTAAGTAAATTAAATGTGCAGGCTTACAAATAGAACCAATGTATCCAAACCAATCAATAATACTGCAAATTAAAGTGTTATTTTACATGAGGAAATAAAGAATACATAAGAATTACCAACTTGTAGAGTGTGGCCATAGGTTTGGCTGTCACACTCATCTAACCAGTTTTCTGAGAATTACTGTTTTTTTTGTTTGGTTTGGTTTATTAAAAGCTGTGGAAGGACACATTGTACACTGGATTGAGAGCAAAGCCTCTTTCGGAGATGATCAGAGCCATCAAACCTACCTCAATGAACAGTTCTGGAGCTACTGGAACAGGTGAGCCCTCTCTTTGTTATCTGTTTTGTTTACTTTATTAGCCATTAAAATTTGCAAATGTTATTTTATCAGTTAGTATATTCTTTATAACTTCTCCATTTCACTAGAAACTATGATCAGGTATTCTCAATTTTGTAAAAGAGCTCCTATCTCCGTGCGCCAATGCTTACCACTTCCTCTCTGGCAAAGGCCACTTTAACCACAGCATTCCACATGCTACATCTGCACAGTACACTACTTCCACATTCACTCATGTTCTCTGAGACTTTTAGAGCCTGAATGGTCTGCCTGCGAGCTTGATTGTTTTGTTGAATAAACACATTGTGTTGGAAGGGAAGCAAGGAAATGGGTGACTAATGCCTGGCCTCTGTAGCATGAGAACTTTTGGACAAGAGCAGGCCATGACTGTGGTGGGACAGAGGTGTGCGCAAGTAAATACATATTTCAATGAATCTTAGCAGTGAAAACTTGAACAACAAACATACTGACCTATTTAATATTTAATTTAACCCCTGAATAGACTGGACAGAAACAAGTGGTGTATATCTCACTACAGCCGTGATCCCCATTAGCACTGATGGCTAGCTGACATGGTGCTTCAGGTTCCCATCTTGATGCTGTGTCCAGAGTATAATAATATTTTTATTTGCATAGCACTTTTCAAAACACAGAGTTATAAAGGCACTTTAAATTGTAAGGTAAAGACCCTACAATGATTGAGAGAAACCCCAACACTTAAACTCTCCCCTTTGAGCAACCACTTATTGACAGTAGGAAGGAAAAACTCCCTTTTAACAGGAACAAACTTCCAGCAGGACCAGGCTTGGGAGGGGCAACCATCTGTCATGTCCAGTTGGGGTTTTATCTCATGTATTTATGTTTTCTTAGAATGTGTGCAGTATCTGATGTAATTAGATTGCTTTACACAGACAATGTAGTTGTTCACAAAGATTGAGCTGTCATGTAGTCATAGAATTATGCCTAAATGTATTTGAATACACAGCTTTTGTAATCTTGCCTGTGTACACCACCACACTGGATTTTAATTTAAACAGTCAAAATGTGACTTAGGCTACGTTCACACTGCAGGCAAAAGCGCATGAAATCCGATTTTTTTGACTCTATGCGACCCATATCCGATCATGGTATGACAGTGTGAACAGCACAAATCCGATATTTTCAAATCCGATCTGGGTCACTTTCATATGTGGTACTGAATCCGATACATATCTGATGTTTTAGAAAGCAACTGCTGTTTGAACGGTCATGTCACATTAAATCCATCTTTTTACGTCACTGACACAAGACAGACGCCAATTATCAGCACCGGAGAAGACAAACTAGAAAGCATGGTGACGGAAACTGGAGACGGAGCGAGTCAATGGACAGAAACTGAAGTTTTGGGCTTGATTAGAACACGGGGAGACAATTCTATTCAAGCTAAACTTTTAGGGTCGTATTGTAACCGGGCTGTGTTCACCATTTTCACTTCCGTAAACAGAGCGCAATTGTCTAACGTCTTCTTTTGCGCATGCGGGTCGCTATGAGGGCCGTGAACGTTCACACTAGAGCGCGTTTGCTGTCACATTTTATTTGTAGTGTGAACAACCACACAGAAAAAATCGATCGTATTTGATCAACAAATCGGAATTGAGCATTAAGACCTGCAGTGTGAACGTAGCTAAAAGTCCAGGATTTCAGCTTTGATTCAAAATGTTTTTTAAAAAAGTGTTGCATTAACGGCTTAAGACATACAGGCATTTTAATGTAGTTTCCCACTTTAAGATACTCAAAACAAATAGGAATTTTCAGAATAAGGTTTGTTTTTAATAATTTAGATTATTATCATTAGCACTCAATAACTGCTTAAAGTAAAGAACACTTGGGCAAATCTTGCATATTCCCCCTTTGCGATTGTCTGCTAGGCCTTTACTGCACCCACCTTTAGTTGCTACTTGTTCATAAGTCTTTCTGCCTTCAGTTTTGCTTTACTGGGTTGAGCTGAGGTGACTGACCTGGCCACTGAAGAATTTCTTTGCCTTGAGAAAATCGTAGGTTGCTTTTGCAGTACTATTTGATCTGTGTTGCAGCATTTGGCTGAATCTGAGCATAGAGTATAGTCCGGTATAGTTCGCAATTCATTCTGCTACTTCTATCAGCAGTCAGCAGCAATCATCAATAAATACTAGCGACCTGGTTCCATTGTTCCATTGGCAGCCACGCATCCCTATACCTTAACATTGCTTCCGCCATGTTTGAGAGATTATGTGGTGTGCTTCAGATGATGAGATCTTTCTTTCCTTCTCCAAAGTTTTCTTTTTCAGAGCTGTTCAGTCGTTTGCTGGCAAAGTCAGTCTAGTTCTTCAATGCATTCATTTGTTTGCATCTTGCACCTTTTTAAACCCTCATCAATTACAGTTATAGCTTGGTTGGACAGTTTGTGCTAGTCCTATATATTTGCCATAGGTGTCTTTGATTTAGATTCACAAGGCTAGCCTTGTCCAAGTATATTAAGGAACTGACAAAGTAGATCCTGTCACGTCAGCCAGCATCCAGCCAGACAAACATTCTGTGTCAAAAAAAGAAAGAAAGAAAAAATGTCAGACCCTACCTTTTTTTCAGCACTCTTGTAAATTTTATTTGACATTTACAACTGACATTTTAAAATGCGCCCTAATCTTTCTGTTAGACCATACGTGTGATCATTTGAAGTACAAGTGCAGTCCCTTATGCACATGTTTGTGTTTGTAAACGCAATGACACAAAACTATAACCTGAAAAGGTGAAAAGGGAACGGTATCATTACCAGCTGCAGGCAAGGCTGTTTTTTTTCCCTTCCTCTTATTCTGTTAATATGTAAAATGCAGTCTTGGAGACTTTTATTTAAGCGGTGATGACAACAAATACAATTTCATGTCAGTCTTCTCTTTGTCAGTCTGGATTTGTGATGTTGACAGTGTGTTAGTATTGCAGCATGTACAGAATTAGGTGTTTTGTTTAGATCCAAAAGAAAATTAAATTCAACCATAGGTGTGGGCTGTTTAAATCCCTATATGAAAATGTCTTTATCTACTCTATATACATGATATCATGTTTAATGTTTTATGTCTAAGTACTCATTTGCTCTACCTTACTTTTCACTTCATCTCTCATTACCTGGTCTCAGTTTATATCACGGGCCCAGGAAGGTCTCTGTTTTAAATATTTGTCCATTCCTTCATTGCTTAGTTCAATTTCAAAGTCTAAGCTGTTCAGTTTCCTTTTTGACCACCCTAAGAAGGACACACCAGTGTTTGTAATTACTTCATTGCTTCTGATTGACATTTCCAGTGATTTGCTTATTTTTCATGAATTCCTTCTTTGCTTTAACCGAGCTGGGTTACCCAGTACTGTGTTAATTGTTCTTCACTTGCCCTCAAGCATTACAGAGTAGGGACGTGTTTTTCTAGACGGATAGAAAAAACATAACTAATTTTCCCTCCAAAGCCCTCACCAACTGCATTTATCATCCAAACAATAGTCTTGCCAACACAGTAACCCCATAATGAACCCCTCTTCAGTGGAGTGAGGGGTAATGACGCTTCACCTACAATGCTCCCAAGAAAAAAAGGGAGAGAATAGAAAAAAATAGAGAGAAAAAGGACAGTCTTCCACAGAATCAGACAGCGTGTTCAGGCCCAGTGCCTGAATGAGATGGTGAAACAGCAGCTATTGGTGTCTTCCAGCCATCAATCTTAGCTGGTGGCGTTCCAGAGCCAGTGAGCCCTCTGCTCTGACGGATGTTCAGATAATTGAGTGATCCATCTCGCCCAACTATCAGAGTTGCATAAAAATTATTCACCTGCTGGTGAATATTAAACACATAATGAGCCTCTTGTGTGTTTTAGGAGAAGTGGATAAGGTTAAACACAGCATGTAATGAAATATGGACTCTTATGTGGTAGCACCTTAACTGCCCCTAGTTGATTATGGTGTACTTATATCAATTACGCTTGGCAAAGTTCCTTCCATAACTCTGCAAGCAGCAGTTCAAATTCTGCTCGTGCATTTGTCTGTCTAGGTGATCGCATACTTTAATCCAGAGACCATGGAGATAATAATTATTTTCTGACTCCTTGATTATTTGTGCGCTCAAATATTGTTGATATGTTTGCCTAAATTATGTAGCAATAGAGATTTGGGTTTTTACCATTTGACTGAATTATAGTTAACATAATTGGATAATTATAACAAATATATATATAATTATAGTTGCTTATGAAACCACTTGTAAAGACTACTTTTTTAAAAATAAAGGACAAAAAACCTAAATAAGTTTTCATACTTGATGAAGCTAAAGTTTAATGACTGGTCCTTATTGTCAGGAGAGCAGAAAACTCTCAAAACTACAATATATCCAGGCTCATTGCACGCTTATTGTTAACCCGCCAGATTTTTTAGGTTCATTGAGGCAGCTAATTGCTTTCATTGCAGCGTTTGTGTACCAAAAATAATCAATCAGGTAAATCAGAAAATGCAGCAACCAAGAAAGTAACTTTGCGTCATGTTTAAGTAGATTAAAAATGTGAATGTGGGTATAAATGAGTGTAATTCAGAGCTCAATCATCACTTTTTAGCTCTTTCTCTTCATTCGATTTTCCCTATTGCACAAGGCCGAACACAATGAACAGCCTGTGTGACAATGAGCGTGGACGCCAGCTCCCCTCCTCCCAAAGTAAATCAGCTGTGCGATTCGTAAACTGCAAATGTGTCAGAGTTGAAAATGTTAGCACTCTTAATGGCGGCTTGAAAAGGTTAGATCTGATAAAAAGCTGTCAGACGTCCACAAAAAATGATTTATAGCAAAATAATGGGACAGTATGCCTCATTTCTCCCTCATATGAAATGGGGGTTAAGACTTTTGGGTTTGCCATTATACATCATCTGGCTTGACCACTTGGAAATTTAGTAAGACTTGAATGCACACACACACGCATTATGTTTCATCTGGCTCCTTTGTTTCAGTAATTTTGAAGGCCTTGTTGTAATGCTGATAATTTATGTCCCCACATAATTACCAGCATAAAATTCTCATGCTCCAAAAGCACTCATTGATCTCCATTCTTATCTGCTTTTGTGCGTCCTTTGTTACACTTTCGTGATGGAGGAAAGGGTAAAACTAATGAGGAAGTCATAATTCCAAAGTCTCACCAGACCATTCCTACAACATCAATAATCTGCTTGCTGACACATTACCACATAAATAGACAGACCTAAGATTTTTGTGATGTTTTATATTAGTTGACACAGCCACAATTACACATCTCCAGTTCTTTCTGAACCTTTTCTAGTTATATCAAGGGCTGTACGCTGTAGGTTTTACAGATGAAATTGCACAGTAAGTCTGTTAGTCTCAGAACGTCAATCCATTTGTGACATCAAATTAATTTCTCAATTAATTTCCCGATTCACGATATTGAACATTGCCATCCATTTTTAATGGACATGTCCATCATTTTTGTTGAACTTTCCAAAGCCTTGATAACAGGAATGCCTAATTAGTAAAGTGTTATGTTACATACGGTGTTAGATATGCCCTATTGTATTCATCAGCTGGAAACTTCAGCTTTAAAAATATGTGTTGCCTCCTTCTTGATATTTTGTTACATAAATGTAGTTTTTGTTCACTTAAGTAACTGTTTATACATAACTGAAGCTGCTCATTTTTAGAAATAATGTTTTGACCTTGTGTGCTTCTGCACATGTGTTTTCTTGTAAAGTCTCAGTTAATGCATAAGAGTATCAAAGGCCTCAGCATCTAGGTCATCACAGAGGAAGAGCAGATAGGGGATGTCACCTGAGCGAGGGAGCCCACAGGCCGTGGCTGCCACTGATTCAATGAGGCTGGACATTACAAGGCCATCCCCGAGGACAGGTACTGGCGCTTCTGGGGTGACAGTGTGACACCTTCAAGACCTGTGCCCTGGCATACCTTACCTCAGGTTCTTGTCATAAATGTGCAAGACAAAGAAAGGGGGTAGAAAATAAATAAATAAACAGTCTAAGCTAAGAAACAATATTTTAATAGGTTCATTTTAGGACCAGCCAGCTATCTTTTAGTTTCTCAATTAATCAATTAAGAAAAAGAGTGGGTTTTTTTTTTGGTTTACAGTTTTTCTTCTGTTGTGTAGTTTTGGCCACTTAATATCAATATAAAGTTCTAGTTGTTCTGGGGGGTGGGGGCGTTCTGATAAAGTATAACTGTCTCTGCATAGCCTTCCTCCTATTTATAGTTATGGATGCCCCATGCAGTACAGGAACGTGGCCTCTTTTATTGTTTCCTTTGTTATGACATCCTCGCGTAGAATATTCCACAGCAAGAAAAATAGCCATCCACAGTGGTGGTTCCTTTAGGGCTTTGCAAGTGTTTGTTTTGGGGAACGTCAGCCCACAGAAGTGCAATGCTAGCCCTCACAGAACAAGCTACTTGGAATATTAATGGTAAATGACAAGTCGGCTGTGATGCTTCAAGGATTTCATACTTTTAAGGATGCACATTTGGGTGCATTGTTTAAGACGTCTGGGGTGTAATCCGCACTCTCAGGTCTCTGGCAGCCTCAGGATTTAGCTCTGGTTAAGCCCCGTGTCTCCTATTTATGTTGGTAGGGTTGTATGTGTGCATTATCCAAATTTGTCATTTACCACTGAATGTGAGAGCAGCTTTGACATCGCGCTGTGTGTATAAACGAAGAGCAGGACAGAAAGCGGCACCCCAGCGATATATACCCCTCCTCCTGTCTTGCTGCTTGCCTGTGACACTGTGAGATGGAGAGGAAAGCCTGAAGTAAAATGAGGTGCAAGCATGTCTGCTCCATGAATTCCTGTTTTGGTATGGAACTTTTTAAAGATGAACGTACATTTTTTTGTCAGCTTTCACGATGTATGTCATCAGACTTAAAAAGACACCCCCCTCCTCCTCATTTTCTCAGTCTCGCCGCCTTGTTCTCCTTCTTTTTTGCTCTACATTGACCTTCTGGGTTTCAATCCAGGAAGAAGCCGGCAGCATTTGTCAAAAGCACAGAGAGACTAGTGGGCAAGGAATCGAAAGGCTTTTCGTAAAAGTCAGTCTAACAGGAGAATTTTAATGGCTGTCTGACCTCTAAAGGACATTCAGATCTACATTACCCACAATGTGATGTTAAACCTGCAGTAATATTTTCTTGACAGCGGGACAAATAGATTTGTCACACATTGCGTGATGCTTTATATGCATCACACAAAGGCCTGCACACTCACAGGTGCTAAATATCTTCACTTCTATGTAGATAAGTTCAGAGATAATGGAGTACGTGTGAGAAATATCTGTTATATTAATATAATTTTTTTCATTCGGAGACCTGCGCATTCTGCTATAAATCGGTCATGTTTTACAGGCGAGGAATTAATAGTTAAATAGGCTAATTTAGTGTTAATTTATGTTGGTCAGCATTGTCTTTGTGTATTTGCTGGCACCAAAACAGTAAACACAATTTTTATTCCAGTCTAAAAATAAAATAATTATTTTTTAACAAATGACAACCAAGGAAACAATGCTTCATATTTCTACCTTTTGTGTTTAAAGAGAAGCGCTGTGTGTACCAGATAATGTGCTGGTACTCATGGTCTGTAGAGGCCCATCAGTCACTTTGTGAAGCTGGTCGCTTGTGATAAGTGGTTCCTTATAGATAACCTAGACAGTAGGATTCTTTTTATAGACACACTGTCCCTCATATAACCTTGTTTTTTATTGTTGTTGTTTTTCCCGCTCATTCTTGTTTCCTTTTTCCCCTCCACACTGACTTCAGCTTCTTTTTTAGCTTCCAGACTTTTAGCTTTGTGTCTTTTTTTGCTTAATCAAACAATTAATGATTTGATTTCTGTAACTAATAATACCAGCAGAATATTGATCGCATACAGTAAAGAAACACAGACACACACACCAAAAAAAAAAAAACCAGTACACTTGGAATACATGTGCATATGTGTACTGCAGTTTTTAGTTTTAAGTGCTTTCCTGGCTCACATTCATCTGTGTGTGTGCAGAAAGTTAAAAAGATCCTGACAAAAGGCTCTTGGTGATTTATACCTATAAAAAAGCTTTTGATATTCTAAACCAGGAGGCAGAGATCTTCCTGTTTATGTTATATCTCACAAACTCTTCTCTGATAATGCAGCAAGTAACAGAAAGAATGAAAGGATTTTAACGAATAAAATTATTAATATTAAAAAAAACACCAGTTGGCCTCCAAATGACTTCAAAAGCAGCCATGCTATTTTAAATGTACTCTAAGCATTCTCAGCTGCAGCTCAGAAGAGATTTCTATTTTTTTTTTCATTTGTCATATGACCTAATTTCTCCTCAAAGCACTTTAAATGTACATTTGAATCGCTTGTTCTAAGTTTAAGTCCTATATCCGATTGTATCCAGTAGCAGTCATTCTGACTGATGTACCAGAAGTAATTACCATATGAAAAGATATTTATTTTTGTGAACAATGTTTTATATTTCAGTATTAATTCACTTTTTTTGCATTGTTGCCAGAAACACTGAAAGAGAAATAAGCATACTTGAGTTTTTCCCTCGCTGGCCTGGCATTTGTTAAGGAGCTTCGTCAGAACCCTCTTCCCCCATCTTTGTTCCCAGGCAGCCTTTTCCTTCTCCTGTCTCTGGTTTGAGTTTCACGTCTCTCGGCGGTCTGATTGCCTGATAGCTTAAACATCTCTGCCTGCCTATCCTTTAGTGGGAGTGTGTAATCAAAGACACATGAGGAGCCTGTGTCCAAGTGCTGACCTTCTGCTTTCGCTCATCAATTCTTGGGGTTAATGTACAGGATCTATCAGGTCAGCAGATTTGTCTGCACAAACTCTGTCAGGTCTATAAACGATCGGAAGAAAAAAATGCATCTGGCCACTGGCTCTTATAAAAACTGTGTAGAATAAAATGAATACAAAAAGAATTTCTGCTTATAAATTTTTCACCACTTCTGTGATGGTATCACTATTCCTGTTCTGTGTTTGTTTTTTTATGACTGTTTTGAAATAAACTTTGTTGACGAGATCTATATGTGATATATATATGTTTTTTTAAATCCTGTAACATTTGTTGATGTGATTTTTCACCATAAGCCGAAACAGATGGCACACAATCCTTTTCCTCTAGACTGATGCAAGTTAACAGGGGCATATATTTCTGAACAAGTGAAATCTAAACTCTTAACAGAGTTTGGGGCTTTGACCCCACCCCCTTTGAATGGCCGCCACAGAGATGTCAGAGAAATCTATTTCTCATTTTGAGTGATATCTCTATCAGCTGGCACATTCGCACCACGAGTCTATCCCAATGTTAAACCCTGAATCTGTCTCTTCAATGACGAGTGCGCGCGTCTTAAATGACCACTCGCATTTCTTTGTTATGTGTCTGTGAGGTTAAAAGTGAACGAGCAGAATAGAGCTGTCTGGTGAAAGGCCTCTGATAGAAAGTGCCACTTCCATTTGAGCGCAGCTGCAGCAAAGCCTCTGCTGGCTCACTGTCCAGCCCGACACTTCACATTCTCTTCTCTTGTGATTGGAGTGGATTTGAAAACTGTTAACTTCAGACAGAGTTTTGGCTTGACCATTTCTGATCTCTTCCCATTTTTTTCATTGCTTATCTTCCACTTGTTTTGTCAGAACCAATGACTGTCTCGGACACTGTTTTCTTTTTGTTTACTTAAGTTTTTTGACCGTATACCTTTTTTTTAAAACTTGGACTCAAAGTTGATTCCAAACCAAAGTTGGTACTCCTCTAAACCCATGCAAAACATGTTGCATAGTTTATATATACATATACACTGTCATGCACCGATAAAATACATC
This sequence comes from Hemichromis elongatus, assembly GCA_015108515.1. Classification (NCBI taxonomy): domain Eukaryota; kingdom Metazoa; phylum Chordata; class Actinopteri; order Cichliformes; family Cichlidae; genus Hemichromis; species Hemichromis elongatus. Next base: position 166,234 of record VUQR01035495.1, read on the forward strand.
TTGCATAACTTTTTATTCAACTTTCCTTTGGACATACTATTAAGCTCCAGAATACACCTCCTAATTTGGTGATGAGAGGGTTTAACGGTTTGAGGAACTCTATCCACAGACCTGCTGACAGTCTTCACCCCCTTGGGTCCCTGCTAAGGATGGAGTTCGTGGTCA
>VUQR01035495.1:166418-178123 GCA_015108515.1 Hemichromis elongatus
GGAGTTTTGGGAAAAAAAAAAAAAAAAAAAAAAAAAAAAAAAACTGGCTCTATTTTAAATGCTCATTGTGGTTTGAATTAGAAAGGGGATAAATGCTCTGAATAATGATCAGAAAACATTTAGCTTCAGCTGCCCGGGTGAAACAAAACACACTCGAGTGAAACTTTTGAACTTTTTTTTTTCTTCCTTCCCCCAGCCGTTTTGTTTTCACATTTTAGCACTGAGTTCATGGGAAACTCGTTCGGAGGTTACCTGCGCCTCTGCAAAGTGATGGAAAAAAGGATTACGTCTGCAAGAATGTTTTTACAGTTAGTTGAAATATTACTAACCTTGTCAAATGTCATTTTGAATGAGAGAGCAAACATATTTTAATCAGGGTTTTAAAGGCACGGCTTTTCAAACTGTGACTCTAGGAGAAAGGGGTCAGCTAATTGCAATGTTTGATGTCATATTTGGTCTCTCGCTCCATTTTGATGCAACTGCCTGGAAGCATGCTCGCTCTCCTGCCTGGCTCTCTCTATCTTTCTCTGTGTCTCACACACACATACTTCGTCACACACAGTCAAATGAAAAACTACTGAAAGGTCTCAGAGTTTGTAGTGCTATAATCTTCATAAAGTCGACTTCCTGTCAGCCTTTCTTTCAACTTTAACCTCTCGCCTCTCACTGTGTACATCACCAAAGTTTGGCCACTTCCAATGAAATCATGAGTGTATAACAGAATAGCAAAAGTAGAGCATAGCAGCCTAACTTTTTCGCTTTTCTTGTGAAAATATGAGCCCTGCTCTGACTTGTACTCAAACCTCTCCCAGCATCCTGTAATGGGCTAATCATCCAAACTCAGTCCCAAATCTCTTTGGTTTCCATAATTACTCTTTAACAGCAGTGGGAGGTAGGGGGTGGGGGTGAGGAGGTAAAGGGATATACATTGTAAATTATGTTTGACAAGGTGGGGTTAGTGGTTTTGTCGTAGCTTGTCTTTAGTTATTACTCATACTTCCTCCTGCCATAGATAAGGCCTGCTGCTGAACATACCAAGGTGAGCACTGGCGCAGGGCCCTTATCGCCAACATTGATTTAGGGCAAGAACTTAGTGACAGAGGTCATTGTGTAGTAAAGCTATCCATCATTCAGGTTTGATTTCTGTTCAAACTTGTCTCCAAGTTGTCTACACATAGGTTTGTAGCTCACAAAGAGTAGAGGCCACAGGAGGGTTGGACTTGGGTGGCTAAAGCTAACTGCATGTTAAGAGATCACAAAAATTCAGCGTTTTGCAACAGTGACTATTGGTTTAAATTTAAGTGTTATTTAAACCATAGGTAATATTGTAAGTCTAATTCGAACCTCTTATTATTGTATGAAATCTGAATCCGTAATCATTCATCTTGTGTTTAAAGCAGACATTACAAAAAAAGTATATTTTTTTTCCCCCATTAGCAATTTGATAGCCTTAGTCATAGAAGCATACTTACAGAAATCCCCCTTGTATTCTGTTTTCTTAGTATGTGTGTAAAACTATTAAATTTTCCCTCATTTAAAATTCAAGGTAGTTCTCAGCTTGTGGTATATACATTTGCAATCATAAACAGAGGAGATGAGTGTTTTCCCCCTGTGCAGGGGTGTTTTTTTAGATGTCTGATGATGGGTATTTAGTGCCGTTAATGTTGTTCATGGCCTTCATTTCTAGACTTGTAACTTTTGGCTTAAATGTTCTATTTATTCTGGCAACCAAGTAAGGAACTCATACTTTCAAATATGCTCTGAGTCATATTATTGATTGGTCACGAAGATTATTTATTGCACTTTTTCTCTAACTTCTGCAAAAGTTGGATGGCGACTGAGATTCTCCTGGAGTGCTTGCATGTAAATGGCTATAAACTGGCTGTGCTGAATCCTGAGAGGAAAGGTACTCCCTTAGAATGTAAAGGTCTCTTTAGTTATGCTGAAATATCTAGCAAGGATGGTGGTGCTGCTCACTCCAACCTTCTGCAGGATAAATGAAGTGGCTAATTACACTTCAGTCTGTAATCAAACCCATGTCAGGCTGTCTGAGAACCTGGATTTATATGGTGGATTTCAGTTAAATACAGGAGCAGCTTAAACATTTTATGGTTCTCTCCTCAAATTAAAGTTTTTTTTTTCCCGCAATCCCCTCTAAAATATGTCATATCCCATTACACAAATTTGGATATGGTAAATTAGTGAGGAGTGTGCTTACACTATGAATATGTTGACTTTTTTTTGTGCCGTATGCAGAGGGTTAGCTTGCTGGGGGTTGGGGGTGTCTTTAACTCTAAAAAGTTGTCTTGAATTTTCTCCCCTTGGAAGATGATGTGTTTTTGCAATTCAAATATTTGCTCATTCTCTTCTCCATTGCAAAGCTCCCTTTGAAGCGAGGAGTTCTATCAGGACCAATGACAGTGTGAGTGTGCAGCGTGACAGCGCAAGAGGCAGTGCTGGACTATTTCTAACTGCATATTTAAATAGCACGGAAATCCAAAATCAAAAATGTATGCAAATGACTGCATGTTTTGCATGCTGATATTTTCATGATTTGGGGCTTGCATATTCAGGTGGTGCTCAGTACGTGCCTAGCTTTAGCAACATTAATCAGAATTACTTCGTGTCTTCTCTATATCCTTGATCTCTTTTTAAACAAACATTTCTGTGGGTGGAAGGCCTGCAATTTGGTAGATTTACTTGATTTATTTTTCATGAAAGCTTTGCTTAAGGTTTTAAGACTGTTTTTAAATGAAAGGCCATACTAAAGGTCTTATGTTTCATAGGAAAGTGTGTAACCCAGAAATGCTTAATATTTACTTCTTACGTTTTTTTTTTTTACCCCGTTTACATCCTGACTGCTATGTTTACTCCCCTTTCTGTTATGTGGAAATGGCTGAATGAAATTTTTAGATAATGTTCATTATATAGAGAGCATATGGAATCTGAAGCTCCCTGAAGGTTTTGTATGTAGCTCTTTATGCAATAAGCACCATATCAAGACAAACTGCTTGAAATGGGCCTGAGGCCTGTCTGCACTTTTTAAGGTATAGAAAATACAGTATAAAATAATTAATTGAATTGTCATCTGTATGAACGGTTCTTGCTCTTTGCACCCTATAATTCCCAACCTCGTTCTCCCCCTTCCCCTCACTACATTTTTCCCCCTTTTTTTTCTAAACAGCAATTAATCTCATTTTTAGTCCAATTTCCAGCCCTCTGCTAGTGTCAGAGCGAGTCCCCTGTTTTGTTCCTATTTGGCTTGGTTCCTCTGCATAGTCATTAAGGGCCCAATTAATGTCACCCTTTAGCTGAAGAGTGCTCATTTTTATTGGGGAGCTGACAGTCACCGCCATGAGTGCCGCAGTGTAATATGCATTAATTGCCCCGTAACACTGGTAATTACCAGTTCTTCAAGCCTCTCAGTAAACTGTCATGCCCAGACACGACTGCTTTGAAATAGATTACTCATTAGGGGGACCTGCCCTGTTTTCCAATGGGGGCTCACTGGGTTGGCATAAAGACGAAAAAAATCTGGTGCTTGAACAAATAGTTGCCAAGAGCAATTTCCTATTACAACTTCCCGGTGAAGGCTTTTCTCTCTTTCTTTCTTTCTTTCCTTCTTTTTTTTTTTTCCTCGGATGGTTTTCAAGCCGTCACTTGAGTTAAGGATCAGAAGTAGAGTTAAAGGTCCATCACAGATCTTGCTGATAGCAGTTGGTTTGTCTTCATGTCCCAGTTTGACTCCTTGAATGAAAATGTGCCTTGGGATTTCACCATTCAGATCACTGCCTTGTTTTAACTTTGTTACATTTGTATTTTGTTCATTTCTTTTCTTGCTTTTAAACAAAAAAATGCCCCAAATGCCCCGAGACCAGTGCTGCATTGAAAGTGTCAGAGTTGTTGCTTGACGGGGGGCATTTCAAGGCCTCTGCACATAAGATCAAGGCAGTGTTGATGTGAAGTTCTTGTTCAAATATTGATGCTAACTTTGCACAACGATCGTGTTTGCAAACTGTGGAATCTCTGTTTTAAACATAAGCTTGTGCTTCACAGCCCCTTCAACATGTTCCACGTCCCTGCAGAAACTTGTATTGATAGTGAATGCAAATAGATAAAGAAACGTATAGAGGACAAAAGGCGAGGATGCAGTGTGGGTGCCACCTTTGCTCAGCGATAAGATATTATAAAGGAGAGACCAAATCAAACAGCGTTAGCTAGCACACGTCCTCTGCCCAGAAAGGTGTTGGCCTGTTTAGTCACGCTTCAAATAATATTTAGATTTCACCACAGCCTTGTAAATGCTCCAAATGTGCTGGGCCGATCGCTCTCTGATGCCTTTCCTTTTTTGTCAAAAGCACTTTTGTGTCATTACCCATTTACCACAGCAAGGAAAAGAACAGAATTTGAAGACCAGGGAAAATCCTCTCACATACACACACACAGACGGGAAACTCACACAGCCACGCACACACCAAGCCTCGCAAAGGTGCTGCTTTTGTTTTATCTCCCTTATAGCACCTGCTTCAGGCAATCTGCTCCCACTCGTCTCAAATGAATTTTGTCACGGCCTTTCAGATTCTCAGTCGGCAATGTGCTAATGAAAGGAGATGGTACAATTTGAACTGACCAGGTAGCAGCCAGCAGTGCACAGCTGAGAGCAAAGGATGGGGACACACCCCTCTGTGAAACAAAAGACAAGTCAACCGTCCACTGATATACCCATTACCCTTCTCATTAATACCCTGCAGACCTTGGTGTGTGAGCGTGTGCATTTTTGTGCACTTGTGCGTTCGTTTATCTGTTTGCGTTGGTTGAACACTTATCGAATTGTTTATGACAGGCCTAATTGGGCTAATTGAAGACATTAAGATTACCTGTCAGCTGTGTGTATCCAGTCTCCCTATCTGTCTGACAACTTCTGACAAGTGAGGGACCCCGTAGCATCCGTGATGATGGAGCATTCCCGGGCCATAATAGGGACAATAGGGGCCTCTCTAATTTGATGTGGGCAGCATTAGCTGTGACTATCCTTTGTATGTGTGTGTCTGCGTGTGTGTGTTAAGTATAAGTGAGAGTTAGCCAGGGTAATGGAGTCCCCTTTGGCAATGTGACAAAACGATGAGGTAGTCTGAGGGAAAGGGGTCTTCGAGTGTTTAAGGACATGAGAGGGAAGGTGCTTGAGGGTGACGGCCTTCACAGAATGACAAGAGACGAGCACTGACATCTGAGTGTCTGTGTGATTGTGGACCATCACCAGTACTGCTATATCAGGGATACCCAGACTTTTTGACATGGCAAATGATCAAAATAGACCAAAGTGGAATTTTAAGACCTGTTTTAAGATCTGCCATCGTCATTAAACGGGTTTATAAGAAAAACCATACATGCAAGTATTTAGTTGATAAGTTACTATATTTATTTTTGATTTTCATAAAATTAAATTAAACCCAGACTAAAGACTCAGTTGAATGTTCATTTTTGTCCTCCTGAATTTTTATTTTAAGGTGAGCAGGGCACAGTCCTATCTTCTGAGTCTTAAGGAATGTGCCTGTGCATATCTGTATCAACTCACCCTCCCTCCTTTTTTCCTCCTCACTCGCCTCTCCTGTGTGGCCATTCTGTGGGGCTTTGCAGTGTCATCGCTATGACAGATCAACGCTGTCAGCCCAAGAGATCCCTCTGTTTGTTTGTTCTTCTCCAAAAGGGGTTAAACTGTCAAGTTGACAACTCACGAGACCCTTAGACCGCCCTACTGCCTCTCCCCGTCTCCCTCCCTCCCATCCACATTCATCCCCAAACGAGTGAAAATCAATACCAGATTGCCTGAGGACCACTGTTTGGTGTGGGCTTGACCCCTAGATGTCCCCCACTCTGCTTCTTTCATTACATGTAGCCCAGTATTTAACTTCCATCCTGATCCCTTGCCTAATTAGTTTCGATAAGCTCAGAGTCTCTCTTTCCCTCCCTCCTTCTCTGTATCTCTCTGTCCTACTCTTACACTTGTGTTTACACACAAACACAGCAAACACATGGACTTTTTGCTTTCTTTCACTTTGAAGGGACACTGTGGGCTGGAAGTCATAAAAAGACAAATCCCGACAGGCACACAGAAGCCCTAAGCTATTCTTGAGCTGGGATTATTGTTGTGTTTGCTTAGCAAATTTTTTAAAACTACAGTGAAATTAGATTTGCACCCTAGATTGTCAGTAAAAACACTGGGGATATCCTGTGTTGTCCAAAACTAATGGCACTCCGCTGTGTTGGGCCTGTTGGTTATTCCTGTGGTTTTCAGAAGGCCTCGTTGATATTGTGTCGCTCTGTTTAGTCGTTTTAAAGAGCAGCTTTTGACGTTGTGTGGAAAATGCAACTTCAGCTTTAAAATTTCCTAATAATAACCGTAACCTTGATAAGTGATGCAAGCAGGTATCCAGTGGTTTTTCTGCAGGAGGTATATATGGATGTATTTGTATATTTACCACCCAGATGTCCAGGTGCCGCCACTGTGCCGGCTGGCCCGTGGAACACTGACAAGCCCCAACAACATGTCGACCCCCCCCGCTTTACTCCCCCCAGGGGCTAAAATTACCCTCAGGAATGTAAACAGACTGCCGAGTAAGCACACAGATTTCTATGGCCCTTCGCCTGCATCCCTCTCCACACTTGCCCCCTTAAAGTGGGACAGTTCCATTTTGGACACAGAAGCCAAGGTTGATGCCGAGGCTACGGTAACCTTTCTGATTGAGTAAAGACAGCGGTAGTCATATTTCCTATCTGAAAAAAATTATTGTAACCGCTGAAAGAGTAATCTACTTTTTTCCCACCCTTGTACTCCTCATATCTCCTTTCCCCATTTCATTTTAGCAGACAGATAGGCATTCACACCAGTTCATTAGGTGTGTGGGGTTGCTGTAAGCAGTGGAGTTTGGGTGAAGAAGTTCATTGGGCTGGGCGCTGACATGTTGATTTAGTGGTGGTAACACGACTGCACTTCCAAAGGTGCTGACTTGGACGAAAGCCAGGCCTCTTTCTCTCACAGGGAGACATTAGAGACCACACTCTAATTTTGGGGCAGGGTAGTACTCGTGGACGCACAGGCCAAGAGGCCTACACAACAAACATTCACACCTGCCTTTCCATGACTTTTGATTCACTAAACTGGTACCAGAATTTACAATGAAGTACTTATTCTTAAACCTGATGGAGACCTTAGGCCAATGGATAGCATGCCTTTTTCAGAATGGAAGAACAATAAGGAGTAGCCATAAGAATTTACAAAGTCTCATTCAAAAAAAAATACTTGTGGCTTACATATTACATGCAACTTGTTTGTATTTCAGTGGTTTTAAGTACAAATGCATGTGGATATTAAATGTTTTATTTCAACAGCTTATGTCGATTAAAAAACAGCTGAGTGTGAGTGACCACATATGCAAACATGATATCCATAAGTACCGTATGCACATGCATGACATTGTTCCTCCGCTGGACACATTAGATATGCCGGCGCCCGGTCGGACTGATGCTGCCCTAGCAAGCGTGGATAAGGTTACAGTACAAAATGTTGTTGATTAGGTGCTGTGCCTGTAGTGGGGGATCATCCTAAATTGAAAACACATTAGCCACAGGGGTTAAGGGCAGGATTAGGACCTGATCTGTGTGGCATGAGGAGCAATGGTCAAAAAAAAAAAAATGGCTGTCCCAATGCTTGTCTTTGACTGTTTCCCCAGGGACAGGTGGCAATTATCGGCCAGGGCTGCTGGGAGTTCACAATAACAGGTTAAAGGAGCATGTATCCCCTTGACGATGTGGTTTTCTCTGTCTGCACAGCCTCCCAGCCCCCAGCCTTCTTGCCCACTACCATGGGGAGCTTCTTGTCTCTAGGCAGGACTCATAGACACGAGGATTCATCAAAGGCCCGAGGGACTTTCAACCTCCAAATTAGCACCATGGTCAATGTTTAGTTCTTAAAACTTGGAGCATTATCTTAAAAAAGGGAAAACCTCAGATGTTTAATTTTTTTAAATCTTATTTTTACTTAGATTATCTTAAACATGAATAGGATCTTGATTAAAACTGATAACAAACAAAATACTGGCACTCACTGATAAGTATGCCCTTTGTTAAAATGTAAAACAAACTTATTCTAGCTATAAGCCGGCATCAGCTTTACTGGCATTTCGGATGACAGCTTGTAGCTTTAACGTGTTTGCTAAAACATTAAGTATACTCATCCGCAAGCGCCGCTATTTTGTTTGTTCTCATAATTACATTTAAAATGTGTTTACATAAATCAAGATTTTCAGACAAAATTACTACCCACTCAAGATTTCGGTTCAATACAGTAGAGACACTATAAGCTGTCGTCACCGTGAAAGAATTCATTACCATCAGCATTAACTGTTAATGAATATCTACTCAGTGTGTCATAACTGAAGAGATCAAGCCATTTTCATGATATAGAGTGTCATTAGGGAGTGTGAGGAGTCGATATCCGTGAACAAAAAAAAGATCAGGTGTGCTCCTAGTTCCTGGATATTAACCCTTTAAAAGCCAGAGAGACCAAGACGGACATTTGTTCTTCTTGCATTTATGTTAACAAGCCTTTTCAAAACGATCCTTTTTGCACAGCACTAAAACACAGGATGCTTTTGTCTGAAGGACAAGCTTCTTCAGTGATTATGGTGCTACCACATTAGGCCACTTTCTTGTATGTTGTGTACTCTGTGCTGCTTGGACCAAATTCTGAACACTGGAAAGACACAGCTAGAGCCAGACCACACCTTGTTTAGTTTTGCTTCATATCCAATGCAGACCAGAGTGTGTCAAAGCGTGTTGGACCGTGACACCGTAGATCTGAAAAGGAACCCGCACACATTACACACACGGTGCACACTTGTTTCTCAGATATGTGTTGCTAATGTGGTAGGCGACATGCTCAGTTAAGGGACTTAACGAGTTCAAAACACTGATTAAGTCTCCTCCCTTCAGCTGGAGGATGTTTTGAAAGCATGATATTGAGCGAATGGTTTCTAACTGGGACCAAATGTAATTAAGTAGGATATCTGTAAGTTACTATTGAGCTAGCAAATAAATATAAGGTTAATGCTTATTTGCTCATTCACATAATCATGTGTTGGTCAAGGTATCAGTCAGATGTCAGATTGTGTATCTGTACAATGATAAGGTTTTGGTTATTGTGAGAAAGTGGCTGAAGTGACAGGTGTTTGTGGGAAATCTGAGGTCAGAAAGTGATAACTGATCAAATAAAAATGGAAGATTAAAAAAAAAAAAACATTTTACAATTATGGGTGCATATGTTAAACAGAATCAGTTCTCTATGTTTATCATATAGAAAAAAGTCCAACTTTAGTGAAACGTCTCTTTATGTGCAAAAATCTCTCCAGAATCTTTAAATTTCTAAATTCTTTGCAGTATTACACATTGTTCTCAAATTGCTGAACCATTTGTCCATATAAACTTTTAGTAGCATCACTGGTGAAGTGAAAAGCGGTAATTACTTCCCTGTCTCTACTTTTGAAAGACAGCGTCTCTAATATGGGAGTTTTTTCTGTTGTTTTGTTGGTTTTTACAGCTCTGCCTGTAAGCCCAGCAGCCAAATTCATTTAAAATTCAAACCCTCTGTTTGTTGAAATATTCTTAAAGTCAGAGACAAAGGGAAAGACTGCACCAAGAAACATTTAAACACAGACTACTTTAAACAGTGAACCACACAAAATACAATAGAATACAAAAATGGAATTGGAAATGAGTATATTAGTAAATTATTTAGCCTATTTTACATTTGGAGTTAATAAGTGCAAATGCAAATGTGCAAATACAAAAGTTCAATATTTGCATTTGTAGGACGGGACTAAAATGTTGCTAAAGCTGAATCGGGTTGACCATCAACTAATTTCGTCGTCCCTTAAAGGGCTCGGGCTACATCCTGCTCCAGAAGTGGTTGCTGTGTTTACCGAGTAAAGCTCTGGAATCCTCTTGTCTCTGTTTTGGTATTGTTATCTTGCATTAGTGAGCATAAATTAGCTCCTACTGCAACATAAAACTGACAACACACTGAGCCAACCTGACCTCCCACATCTCTCATACTTACACATTCCACCTCCACACCTCTAGCTTAAAAACTACATATGCATATGAATATGACATTCTCCTCACTGGCGACAAAGATTAACCGCATTCTTCTCTGTTCCTCCTTAATTACGACGCTTGCGTAGGTTTGAGTGATAATAATGTACAATCGTGTGCTGCGGTTGCCTTGTAATTGTGTTTTGCGTACCTAAGTTGAATTAAGTTTTTTCCCCGCTCACTGAGACAAAGTAGGGGGTGGAGAAAGTAAAAAAAAACAACAACAATGTTTTCTATTCTTAGCTGTGGTCATGTTAATAATTTGTTTGAGGGAGGTTAAGGCTTCCATTCAATTCCTGTTATTTATGGACAGTCGGATGTATAGTTTGTAGCAAGGGATTATTTACCTCCCTGTTCAAGGACGCCCCTCTGGGTAGAACCAGCCTTAAAATATCCTAATGTGCACAGCAGCTTTACTTATCAGGGGTTTCTTCATCATCAGTCTGGCTGAATTGCAGCAAAAAGGCATTACAAAGTCATTAAAATACACAAGATGGGTACAGTATACATGCAAAACTGTATCACCTGCTGACATGCAGGTCCTGGGTCACTGCCTTTCCTTTAATTTCCACAGATAATAACACATCACAATACCAATATCTGACCTTGTTTTCTTTTGTTTTTTATAAAGAAAACTCTTATAACTCTTTGATAGGTGGACATCTATCAAAGGGATCTCAAAAGAATAGTCTTATTTTTACACATTTATTCTCAGTCTTTTACTACGTATGCAGTTTTTCTGACTTAAAAAGACATTTTTATTCCTCTGTACTTTTCTCACAATCAGTCTGAATTTTTTTTGCCATAAAAGAAGTTGAGCGGGTTCCATTACGGCATTTGGGAGAGCTGAGAAAAGACTGACTAACACTAATGTTTGGCGGTGCTTTAGCTGCCTACCTTGTGACCTGATATATGGATGCTGAAAACAAAGAGGTCTTTGTGGAGAGGCCTCAGAGACATAGACTTCACCCTCAGGTGAAGGCTTGCACTGTCTAAATCATTGCTGGGGTGTTTGTTTAAAGTGGACCTGTGCGGTGTGTAAAATGAAGTGAGGGCGTTTTAAAGTCGAGCGTAAATTCATCTCAATTTTAGTGATAATTCGTCATGTTTTGTAATGAATTTTGGAAGAAGTGATTGAACCCTAGTTGTGCTTTAAGCTTTTTTTTTCCTCACCAAATGTAGCAAGGGAAGTTAACCTTGATCTGCGTGTCGAGCAGAAATGTTCAAGTCTGGGTTTTTTTTAAAAGGCTGTGCTGCATGACCTCCCATGCATGGATTATGGGCTTTCAGCCATGCTTTCATTTCCCCCCAAGAATGAGAAAAGTAAGAACTAAAAATGAAGAAATAAGTCTGCAAATTATTTGAAGCATATTTTTATGCATGTGTTTATGATTCAGACGTTCCGAGTTGCTGGCTCCGTGGCATGTTGTGTGTGTACAGGCAGATACTAATAACACTCCCTCTTCTCCATTCATGTTTTTTTTTTTTTTTTTTTTTTTTTTTCCCCCTTTCCCCCTTTTTTTTTTTTTTTTTTTTTTTTTTTCCCCCTCTTTAAA
>VUQR01035496.1:24185-35628 GCA_015108515.1 Hemichromis elongatus
GGGGTCTATAAGGTTAGAAGCGCAGAACCAAGCGGCTTACTTCATCTCAGCTTTAACATTTAGTTAATTACGGTTGCACTGGTTCATACAAAAAAACAAAAAACAACAACAACAAAAAAAACAGTGAAGGCCCAAAGCAGAGTTCTCCATAACTTCAAGCCTGTCACTATTTCTCTATTCAAACATCCCTGGTATCAGAATCAGTGCACATCAAAAGCCCGTTTTGATTGAAAATGCTCTTGAAAAGCAGTCCGATTCAGTTACAGCGCTTAGGTTTGATTATTTAGCGCCCCCACCTCCTGACTCTGCCCCCTCAGGCTGTTTGGACGGTAGGTTCTTTTGTCATATGCCGCCACGTCTTGCAGCTCCTTCCACACCCCACCCACCCCTGCTTCCATCCCTGTTTTGAGGAATCCACGCCGGGTTGTTGTGCATTGATGCCAATAAGTGAGGGAAGACAGGAACCTTTGATGTCTGTGGCACTTTGCGATTCGCTTTCATCATCCCGCGTCTGTCAGTCAGCAAGAGAAAACGTGACTCCAAAGGAAACTTTTGCTAATCTCCCACCCCCCACCCAGCAAAAATCACTCTCCACGCATACATACAAAATTAAAACATAACAGCAAAAGCTGACAATAAATGCAACAAGGGGGAGGGGGGTGCTGTTGGCGTTAGACAGGAATGGGTTGAATAATAAGCGAAGACGACAAGTTTTTCCACAGGAGAGACTATTTTCCTGCCTGGGCTTCACTGGCCCACTTCCACTCAAAGGGAATGTGTATCCCAGTGTAGCTGCAGGCTGCACTCTGAACTTTACCCTGTCAGTCCCTATAGTCGCTCTTTTTAGAATAGCTTGGTGTCAGGAAGGAAGAAGCGTATTGGCATGTGTCTTCTGTGGGCAATGTCTGTTCAGAAGAGTGATGATGGAACCTGGGCCTGCACCTAATCACACAAGCCTGCACCCTTCGCTCTGACAGCCTCAGAGGTTAGGGAGGAGGCGGGCAGGCGGGTGGGGGGAGGGAACAAAGGCTCCCTTTCCCTGGGCAGCGATCAAACTTGAGCCCCCGGCTTGTCTAGAATTGTGACAAGGCCCACTTCCCCTTTCGCTGCTTTTCCCCATCCTCCCCCTACTGCCAATCATGTGTCATATGCTTCACACTCTCGCACGATGCATGCTTTCGCGCGCGCGTGTGTGTGTATGTCTGTGTCGGAGCCCGTCTACACAACTTTGAAGCACACATGGAAACTGGAGTTGGGGAGACACACGACGAGTCTGAGAGCTTCACGGGAAGTGTTAAGCCAGAAACAACCGAATGTACAAGCCGAGTGTGGCTTGGAGTAAAGCGAGCCACATTGAGTTACAGTGACTAACGTTATAGCCAGAGAGAGGAAGATGCCTGGCAATGGATGCTGGGCAAAGGAGCCAGAGAACTGAACTGCAGCCAACCTGGATGAGGCCTCAGTCCAGATATGTTGGGACAGTACCAGGGGCCCAGCTACAGCCTGTCAGAGCAGGGAGGAGGGTGAGCAAATGAAGTAGCAAGAAATACACAATTAAAAAAAAAACAAAAAAAAGCCAACACACACAAAAAAGAGAAAGCAAAACAGCAGGCTTATAGGCAAAACAGAGAGAGGGAGAGAGAGAAGGGTTTTGAGGCTTTTCAGCTCCAAAGTGGGATGGAGGGGGATGGTTGGAAGGAACCACTGAGAGTCAGGCAAAACTGGAGCCGAGGTTCAGAGGCAGGGCCAGGGCTGAGCTGGGGCTGCTGAGAGAGGAGCCAGGGCTAGAGGCCAGAGAGAAGAGGGAGGGCTGGAGGAAGGGAAAGGGGGGGCTGAGAATAGGAGGAGGCTATGGTAGAGCTGGGGCTGGGGCCAGGTCCAGAGCCAGAGCCAGGGGCCCCAGCTTTAGATTTAGTCAGCTGTTCCCCTGGCCAGCAGCTGGAAGGACACGGGGAGAGAAAGGGAGGGGAGGTAGCAAGGGAAGACAGCACAGGGACTTCGTTGGAGAATTTTAACTGGGAAAGTGAGAGATGGAGAGGAATTAGAAAGAAAAAAAAAATAGCACGGCAATGTAGAGAAAGAGAGAGCGAGAGAGAGAGAGAGGGGTAAAAGTAGAGAGAAGGGGGTGAGGAGGGGAGGTGTGGAGGTTTGGAAAGAGGACAGTGGAAAAGCCATTAGATTCCGAGGAGAGAGAAAACAGCACCAAGACCAGACAGACTGACAGAAGGTGGTTAAGGCTCACTGGCTTCGCAACCACTCTTCCCTTCCTCCCTCACTGGTCCTCTCGCTCAGTCATTCCTTTCTTTCTTTCCTCCCTCCCTCCATCTAGCCGTCCATCCTCCTCCTCTCCTTCCGTCACTGGTGAGCTATTCTCTGGCTACCTCCTTCCCCGACCAGTTGTGCTTCGCCAACAGCTCTGCTATTCATTACGCACGACCTGCAGGCGTGACCCTGAACACACACCGAGATCCCAAACAGGTGCCCCACACACAAAATACACACACGCAGACACACAGCAGCAGCGGCAGCAGCAGAGGGATCACACTTAACTGGAGGGGGAAGATATGCAGGGAGTGTGGACAGAAGGGCTGTAGCAGGGAGAGAGAGAAAGCTCAGTGTTGCTGCCAGAAAAAGCACTGCAGGAGGAACAACAAGGAAAGATGGAAAGAAGAACAAAAGTATATAGAAAAAAAAACAATGTAATTAAAGCTAAGCACACTTTGTTTCCATGAAAGTGTTGAAATGAGATTTGGAGAAGGGTGAGTGAGATTGGGGGGCAAGGGTTTGCCATGGGGCAAGCAGCCGCTGCTAGCAAAGTACTTTACGGCCTATTATATTCCATTCAGATGGACGAGGCGTCTGGGATAAAAGCATTTAGTCTGTGCGTTAGTGAGTGACTCAGCACTTGGAGCCTTCACAGGTGGACCCCCTCATAACTACACAATGCATATCAATGAAGTGGCCCACTCACTGCATATGGATCGCTCACTCCCACGCCTCTGCCTCTCTCCCTTTTTTTTTCCCTATCCTCCTCCACCACCTACATCGCCCTATTCCTCCTCAACCTTTCACACCTCGTTGTGGAAACACTCTACCTCTCTGTTGTTTATTGTCAGATTGAAGTAATTCCACCTGCTCCTCTATATGAAAGACTTCGGGAATCGGGACGGCATCCAATAAAGCAGGAAATAAAAGGAGCTGCAGAGTTCAAAATAAATAAATAAAGCTGTGCATATTTCTTGTGCTGCAGTTTCCCCTAAATTATTAGGAGCAATTTCTGCCATGTCTGGAATAGCTGACCCACCTCCTAGCCTGCCTTTTCTCTCTTATTTAGCGCTAATACGGTAGACAGCTACCCCTCCTCCTTCTCTCTCTATTGCTTCCTCTCCATCACTCTCTTGTCTCTCTACAGCTCTACCTCCACCCATCTGCCCTTTCCTCTTAGTTCTACCTCTGCGCCACTCCATCCCCTGCTCTCCTCCCCTTGGTAGTGGTTAATGGCACAGGGATCCAGCGTGGAATATAGATCAGTGCGAGATGGATGGGGCACCAGGAGCTCCGGCCAGTCCCGTAGGTCCCAGACCAAAGATTAACTAAATATTAGCTGACAGGAAGAGAGAGGCAGGGACACAGCTGCAGCTGCTAGTGCCACTGCTGGCAGAACAAACGAGAGAGACCGTTTTTAACCCCTATTGCTCTTGGGAGAGAGACAAACACATGCGATAAACACACCGAGATGCAAAAATACACACAACGGGGCAAGTGCACCGCCATGCACGCATACACACATGCTATCAGAAGCACCCTGGGAGAAGAAGTCCACTAATCACATTCTCTCCTCCCCCCTTCGTCTGCCCTGCCAAGGCGGATGGCGAGGGGGGGAAAAAAAAGGAATAAATCTTTATTAGGCAATGTGTCCCTGCTTTATCGATCGCTTCGCTCCTTCCCTCCCCTTCTCTCCTTTCCACCCCCTCTCTTTCGCTCCTCTCCTTTTGTTATTTTAGGCGTGTGTCTGCCATCCAGTTCAATTGAGTCCGGGTGTACATCAGAGAGGACCATTACCTATATCTCCCTGGGCTGGGCTGTCACTGGCTGTGAGGAGGGTATAGGATGAGGTGATGTAGCCACCCAGGAGGGACAGCTAGCCTGCTAGCAGCTAGCCAGACCAGACAGCCAGGCAGACAGACAGATAGCAGAGTCTGAGCTAAAATGCAGACAGACAGGTTGGCAATGACACACAATGGCATACAATCATCCTCAACAATGACAGGCAATAATGTTACCGTCAATACTTCACCCACACTATACCTGTGCCTAGACTAGTTTCAGTCAAAATAAGATTTCCATATTTCGCTCTGCTTGGAAACCTGCATCCCATTTCATATTTAGACATGGGAAGTGGGAAGTGGGGAGAGAAGTTGCAAAAACCCCGGCAGAAAACAGAGCAGGCATCATCACAACAGACTGGATTGAGGAAAAAGCAGTGAAAAGAGAAACTGCAGTGAAGGTGGGTTGCAAAGCAGCTTGCAGATGCCTGCAGAAGTCACTGTGGGTGGTGTAAAGCATCTTAAACAGCACACTGTGTATGACATTTGCCATTTGGATGTGTAGAAGTTTATGAGCTATTGTGGGCAAGCATTCAGATCAGCAGATCCGTCAGGACTTTTAGCTAGGTTTATGTTTGTGGCCTGGCAGACGTGTTGTGATCAGTGCAATAAACAAGTGTCATTCATCAGTGTCGACCTAAAAAGGTTCCAGGATGGTCTGCCATGCCTAAAAAAAACAAAACATCAAATTGAGGATCATTTAAAATTTTCAGACAAAGACACATCACAGCAAGTAGGCCAAGTCTTGTTTGTCTCATAAATCCTTTAGTAAACAGAGAGCTTGTGAATGTAGAAACAGCGACTGCCCCTGAGATCTGGACACAGACTGGTAGCTCTAGCAAAGCACAGAGAGAAGGAATTAGAAAGCTTGTTAGCCTTCTTTTGGGACTTTAGACACAGGAAGCTTGATGGAAACATGCTGTATCATGACAGGAGTCGTGTAAAATAAAATATGGGTGTCTTTTGCCTGGCTTGGGAATTGAAACTTGAAAATCAGGAAGTAGAAAAACAGAGACAATAGGAGCTTAGATGCACAAAAAGGGAGTGCAAGTATGGATGTATGGAGTGATTGGGAGTAGAAGACCAGGAAGACAGGCTGGCAAGAAGAAGGAGAACAGGAATGAAATAAAATAAAATTAAAAAAAAAAACAACCAAAAAACATAAAAAGAGCATAGAAGTAAGAGAAAAGAAAGAAAGAAAAAAACTCTTTAGAAGGGCAAACTAAATTCCATAGTCATTTGAAAGCCTTCTACTCCTTCCCACTGAATCTCTCTCATTCTCTTTCTTTGTCTCTCTGTCTCTCATGCCTGGAGAGCCTTTCCAGCTCTATTCAGCCCTGCTCTGCCACAAAGCAATGAATGCATGTCTCACATGCCACACCGCCACGACATCGTTGGACCAGGCACAGCCAGAGGCACCTTGCACTCTCAAAAACTCCTCCTCTACATAGCTCACACGGCACTTGAGCCTGCCAGGCAAGAAGAGAGAAGGGGATAACCCCCCTCGTCTCAATCTGGCTCAGATTCCCGATTGTTCCACAAAAGGGACAACAAAAGTGGGCATACTCTTTGTCTCCTCCCAGACCGTTCTCTCGGGTGAGAAATTGCTTATTGGGACGTGCAAAAGACGCATGCACACATTCAATCAAGCAAGCAGCCTTTTCCTTTGGTCAGGTGCTCTTTATTGGAAAACAATAATGCGAGCAGGGGCCCGTCTTTCAAGGAAGGCAATCAGCTACTGGAGGGACAGTCTGACCAGATTGACCTTTGACTTCAGTAAATCCCTGGAGATCAGATGAAGGGGTCAACACTGGGCCAGTTAAGTGATGGGGGAGGGACCAGTCAATGAGTGAACACCTCTATCAGTATGTATGTGTGTGAGCAACAGGGGTCAGTGGCAGGTAAACCCTCATCCTCTGCTGTTGTTTATTCAAAGGCGCCTAGTCACCGGCACTGTGAGGTAAACGTGTGTGTGTGTGTGTGTGTGTGTGTGCATGCAAAAGTGGAAACAAGATAGGGTGGGAATGATGACAGACGGGAATGTCATCCAGCCTCTTATCATTAACATGCCTCACCTTTATTCAGCCTGACACACACAGCCATAAACACGCTCAGCGAGCCATTAGCACACAAAGTCACACACGTACATTCTCCTATTCACACAAAGTTAAATAGACTGAAAGAATCTCGCCTTTACTTATAAGCGGTGCAGGAATTTGGGCAAGCTGTGTTTCGGAAGCAGCTTTACAAGGCAGATCCACCCGAGTCAAAGTCCAAGTCCAAACCTTTATGGACTTGACTGCCTTCCTATCAGAAAGCCCTAGTCTGGTCGTTTAATATAGACGAATGTGATGCAAGAATTATACACTCACTGCAAGAAAAAGTTATGTTGGCATTATTATATTGTGCATTTGTTAAGGATAGACGAAAATAATTGTTCTTAATATTGGACCACAGCAGGTAGCATTCGGCTTTCTGAGCAAAGCACACAGTGATTATGTACACACACACACACACAAATTATTTGTAGGGCCGATCCAAAAACGTTTGGCTTCTGAGGTGACAACAGCTGTTGACCAAACCCCATGGAGAAGTTTTGGATTGTGGTAACAGTGAAGATGTGTGCAAAGTCTTTAATACAGATGTACATACATGCATGCAAGGCACAAAGACAGGCATCCATGCACAATAAAGATACACACATTTAACTCTCCACTGCAGTAAGCACAGTCTTGGACTGCTTTTGTGCTTATTTCAGCAGCACATTGGTGCAAAGTGGAATTCATTAAAAAGAAAAAAAAAGTGAAAGGGAGAATCAGATAGGATAACGCTGAGTGCTGCATTCCCCTGTTGTTATTATTGCCAAATCGAAGCGAGAGGGGCGGCTGGTAATAAAAGTCATTAAATGAAATAGAAAAAACGTCTTTTAATAGGGCCTTGTCATTGTGGATTTAGTACCCTTTCTATCGCCTGCTCCCTGTGCTTCATTCCCTCTGCTGATGGAGAAGAGAGGGGCAGGAGCTGTGTGGAGGAAGGACTGGATTCCTAGACAGAGTCAGCCAGCCGAGGAGCTGTGCTGACGCACACCCAGCAGCCACAGTCTGGGACAGGAGACAAGTCAAGCTGGAACAGGGACTGGGGCAGACGTTACAGAGCTCATGCTGGAACTTTATTACTTTAGCTGGTTTATTTTAACAAGCACCAACACACGGTGATCTTAAACACTGAGCATCTCTGAATATATGCTTCTGTTAGTGTGCAGGGTAATTTTGAAAAGAGGTCTTTGGGCTACTTGCGATAGGCCTGGCAGTGTGGCAGATACAGTGCAGCTATGGTTGGAACTGGCAACGGTGATTTAAGAGGGGTAGGGAGGAAACGGCTATGTCTGGGACTGAGAG
The DNA here is from genome assembly GCA_015108515.1 of Hemichromis elongatus. Lineage (NCBI taxonomy): Eukaryota > Metazoa > Chordata > Actinopteri > Cichliformes > Cichlidae > Hemichromis > Hemichromis elongatus. The sequence goes on from VUQR01035496.1 coordinate 31,690, forward strand.
TGAGACAGAGGCTGGCTCCAGTCATGTAGAAGGACTGGAAATAGGGCACACAGACATTAGTACAAGCTTGAAATGACAGATCTGTCTACAGGTATAGGCATTGGAAATGGGAGGAGCAGGGGACAGTTAAAGCCAAGTTGGGGAGATGGAACATGGCTGGATACAGGAAGTTATGGTCTGTGGTGGGAAAAATCTATCTAAAGGCACATCTGGGAATGGGGTTGGTTAGAGTTTGGAGCTAAGGCTGTGACAAGCATTAGGGACCTTCTGGAAAATTCTGACGTGATGGGATCGAGGCACAGCAAGCAGAACCAGTGGTCATCTATCACTCAGCAGCTACAGCATGGCATTGTTTCTTTATACGGTATATCCTTAAGGAGGCCACCCACAACGCTTTTAAGCAATAGAAAGCAAAAATCGAAATTGAGCCGAAACTTATTATTGCAGAATTAAAGTAATTATCATGCAAACACATTTCAGATTTACTGTGATGCTTACGCAACTTTTGCTCTAGATGGAAAATATTCTGCTCAGCTGGAAACATACAAAAAAATTATTTTCCTGGATGCTTTGCCAATCTAGGCATTATCACTCATCAAGTAATATTATGAAATAAACAATGGCGAGATCAAACGATAAACACAAAACACAATCTGTTGTCTAACCAAACGACTGCAAAGCCGCATTTGCATGTGCACACACTCACACGCGGAGGTACTAAGCTAACGTGTTTCCATTACACGACAGCTGAAAGGTATCCTATCTTCTTTCCATTCGGCCAACATAATGAGACAAGGCCCTGGAATCTCCTTCTCCCAGTCTCAGATACACAAAGCCAGAGCGAGAGAGAGAGAGAGAGAGCGCTCGCTTTAAAGACTCCACTTCTCTTCACATGGACGCAGTTGCTGCCCCTCTCTCTCCCTCTTGGACAGCCAGATGTTTACACTAGCTCCAGGCTCAGGCATGTTTCCATGACGATACAAGCCCAGGGTTAGTCTTATGCCTAGGGGTAGACCTGATGCACCGGATCCTGGATCGCTGCTCCCTCGTCGCTATCACCTTCAAGCTTGACCTACAGACATCTGATAACCCTGACTTTCACAGAATCCTCTAAAAGAACTTTTGCTTTATAGGAAAGCACAAAACCTTCACGGGGAATAATTTTGAAAAGCCTCTGAATTCTTTTGTGACAGCATTTCTTTAAGTCCGGCATTGCAATTTCTGCCTCTTTACAGCAGTATGGCCTCCCAGAATATTCGAATAATGCTCCGTTTCTCTCTCTCTAGCTCTCCCCGTCTTCAGCGGTGGGCATGTGGGCTCATTCTCGACGGGCATTGTAAAAAAGATAAAGGAACTCTCTAACCTAACAGGAAAATAAAACCAGATCCACCCACATGAAAAGAAACAGCCCACACACAAACAAAAAGAATAAGCCCTCACCCAACAAAAACAGCCTTAACGCTCAGCCCGATAGCGTCTTGCAGACGACATGCTCCTGCAAGATTTGCGTTGCGCATCTTAAATTCTGCACCTTTGTGGACAAAATGTTTGAATGCCTGTCGATGGGGGCCCCGAAGAAGCTCTTTGAAAAAGCCTTGTGAATCCTTAGCTCAAAAGAGGTGCAGAGGGGGAAAAAGAAAAAAAAAAGTGGATCTATGAGTCTGTTCTTGCACAAACAAGCTTGTGTTCCTTCAACTTTGTAAAATATTTCTCCTTGGCATTTTGCACTGACTGCTTTGTCATACCAGCAATAACTTAACAGTGTGTGCAAACCTTCGTTGTTTTCACCAACCCTTCTGTTTAGATGCTGTTCTCTGTATGTTGTATTGTCGTCTCATATTGCCTGAATGTTAAAGTTTTTGTGCGGCATCTCTAAAAACACACACGTGGTGTACAATAATGGAGCCACACGCACGATTTAAGTGGAGTCTGTATTATGATTTTTTTTCTGTATGTGTTAAAGAGGAAGAGGGTTAAAAAGAACCAAACATAAAAAAAAACAAAACAGGGAACCACCCGCCTGATTGTTATTTCACTGTTTCATTGACATCATGATTTTAAAAAAGGGAAAGAAAACGGAGCGTTGGTGAGAGCAGATGACGCAGAAACCTAATTAAGATTCTCCAGAGCGTGAACAAATTAACCTGAGTTATGAGCATGCAGAAGCAAAAGACAAGACACACATATATGCAAACATACCCACACACACCTAACAGTTTATCCCTAGAATAGGTGGAGTCGGGGAGGACGACATTCACACTTACACCGGCATGACTGCCATGGACACTCAGTGATAGTTTTAGTAAGGCCAAGGCAAAATGTTACAAGCCATCTAGTCCAATAACACCACCACGAAAAACACAGCAAAATGGTCCACAGGATTGCGCATCTACGTTCATTCAAGTTTAATTTAAAGCGCCCTCAAAGTGTCCACCTCATCACCCAGATTTGGGGCAGTGAGCATGATAAAAATGACATGTGGAAGAAGGAAAAAAATTAGCCTAACAAGCAGAGCTGGAAAAACAGGCTGTCCCGCGTAGACTATGCTAATGACGACGCAGAGAGCGACATATGCCAGGCATCAGTATGTCACTCCTCGGGGACATGGGGCTTACGGTAACAGGATAGGAAGGTGGTGGTCTTGTGTACAGTGGTGAGAGTTACTGGGTTTTTCCTTTTTTTTTAACTCTTAGCACAAAAGACTGGAGGCTGACAGGGGTTGGGAGGGTTTAGAAACACAGGGATGAGAGGTCAGGGGAAAGGTGCAAGTCTTGAATAAAGGACAGCAGCGAGGATGAACTTGACCCACGCTAGAGGACTAAAACAGGAAGGAGGGTAATGAAGTGCAAACATGCTTTGTCATGCCATGTTACAGCCATAGGATTAGAATTCTATAATTAGAGGATGGGGCACCATAACACTAGCCTTCCTTTTCAGGAAGATGAGCCGCTGAGTCTAAATTACACAAAGGGACCAGAGAACAGATGCTGTGATCAGAACAGGCTGGTCTAGAAGTTTTCTACACCGGTAAATGATGCTCAGTTGCCACACGGTACAGTGTGATTGACAAGCTTAAAAAAAAAAAAGAAGATTCAAAATTTGGCACCACTGGTGAGATTTACTGATATTTCTGTGATCACCACATGACAATGTAATTTTTTATGACAGACAGCTGCTGTTAGGGGGACTGCTCTCCAAAGCAAGATGCATATTTAATGCTGTTCGTTTGCAGTTTTTCATGTATTATTACACACAGAAGCCTTTCAATAGAGGTTAAGGTTAGGTATGTGATCCGACACCTGCTCGGTGGCTGGCCTGAACACCAGCGAAGAGTGCAAAAGTACCGAAGCTGGGTTGTTATAAAGCTGCTATAACCGAGGAGCAGTGGACTGCTAAGATAACGCCTGAATTTCGTATATGAAAATTTATCTCAGTGGCTGGCATTGGAACAGATGAGCCCGCATGGGAGAGAGAGCGAGCCATCCATCTCACTCTCTCCCCCTTTTTCCGCACTTCATTCTTTACTTTCATGCATCTCCCTTCTCTTACAATCACCATTTCAATGCTTCTTTCCTCTTTTGCATTTTCCACCCACATTTTCCCTCTAGGCTTCCCCTCTTTTTCTTGATATCACCCGATCTATTGCTCTTCCCCTTAAGCGCCATCCCCCTATCCATTCTCTCCATAGCACTGATGTATGGAAAGAGATGGAGGGACCAAAAAAAGGAAAAAGGCTTGTGATTAATGTCTTTGAGAAAAAGATAAATAATCACAGGAGACTGGGGGCTGGTAGTTGGCCTTAGGGGAGTAAATATGGAGAGTTTTATAGCTGCTCACTTGGGAGAGAGGGAGGTGGAGGACGGGGTGGGAGGGGAAGGAGCGGAATACAGCGACAGCAGATCCATTCAAGTATATTAGCTCCCCCCCCCCCAACCCCCC
>VUQR01035496.1:53565-74589 GCA_015108515.1 Hemichromis elongatus
CTCCACGCTATAGCACAACAAAAACAACTGCCAGCAAGCAAAAATGCTGTGCTCTCCAGGCAATACTAACAAATGCATTTAACAGGTATGCTAATTATGAACAGATCATATCCATATTTGCATGGGGTGTGGGTGGCAGCAGACAAAAATGGTACAATTATATTACAGTCCCCACAAGCAATGTGCTTAGCTGCAGCTAATGCCTGGCTAATAAGCATAAAGAGAGGCACCCACTTTGTCTCTCTCTGTCTCCATCGCTCTTTACTGGGTTGCATCCTCCCCCTTTACTCTCTGTCACACTCCAACATGGCTGTCCTCTTGTCGTGTTGCTTTTTGCAGCATGACTAAACCCCTTCCACCACGGCCTTTATCCCCGCATTTAAATAACAAATACAGTATGTACATATATTTATGAAACACGACCGATCCTCCCACCACATACGTGTTGGGTGGAGGTGTGTCATTCTGATACGGTGAATCTCCCTCTCAAGGTAATCGCTGTTCTTGTACGGCTATGAAATGAAACATGCACACACACACACAGAGACACAGGCCATAACTGTACTGCCATACTGCTTTTACAACAGCTGATATAAGAATACACAGTATTAAAACTATAATTAGTGCATACAGCCTTACTTTTTACTTAATGTAGCATAACCGAACTGCCAACAACAATAAAAATGACCATCTTTACAATTCATCTCTCTTCATATCATCCACGTTGTTCATATTCTTCTGTGTTTGTACCTAAAATATCTGTCATATAGTGTTAGTGTGTGCTTTACTGGATTCTATAGACTTTAAGATTCATGACACATACAGTCATCAGACCAGGTGTAAGCCATCTTTCTGCTTCACACTTCAGCCTTTCACACACCTACTCCCCCACCTTAAGAGAGAGCGAGAGAGGGGTGGGAGAGAGAAAGTGAGGTATGAAGGGTGTTAGGAGCTCTCCATCTCTGCAGGCCCCCTTGTGACAGGTCTGCCTTCTCATCACTCACTAGGGGAAACCTACTTACCAGTCAAATGCGCACAAACACGGATGTGCGCGCGTACGCACAACTGGCTGGAGAGCAGGCAGATTAACCTGAGGGACAGGAGCGAGGACGCTACCTCTTACCGTGAAGGACAAACGCAGCGCTGCGTTGGAGAAGGGGAGGGGCCAGCGGCAACAGGAATGAAATCCCACCGCATAAATATTCATGAGCCATCTCACCTGTCTGAACGCGACTCATCTGTGAGCCTAGCTGTGGAACCTGTGGGGGAGGGATGGGAGAGGAAAAGGAAGGAAGGAAAGAAGGAAGGGAGGTGACAGGGGTGGGGGTTGCTGTGGCAGCCACACTTCAATCCTTCCCACTCGTTAAAATAAGACATGATGCGCTCCGAGGGGTGCTCTTTGAACCCTGAACACACCCCGCTAAACTCCATCACCTGCTTCAACACACACACACACACACAACTTCACACATCAGCTCCCAGGTGAGTACCGCTGAGGGCGACCTGAGAGGTTTTTCACCTCCACAATGTCATTCCAGGCATCTTGTGCTGTCGCCTCCACAGCACACTTTTCTCCTGCACTCTGTTTTTCATTACAGACATGGATGTCAAGGGAACGCACTTCGATTAGCAACATCCGGGTAATGAGAGTCCTATAACGTAGACAGGATGCAGTAGAATGAGCTCTCTGCATCTGACCCTGGCTTGGTGGGCCTGAATAGATTGCAATGCAGACTTTTTTAAAAAAAAAAAAAGCCACCTTGAAGCAGCGAGCATAATTTGAGCCTCGTTTATTCCTCTCCGTGCTGCTGGAGAGGAATGGGGACCAGTACGTGCATCGTAATGGACATCTTTATGAAGATGGAGTGATCCGATAAGCATCAGTGATACAAGGGCAAGCAGGTACCAATGTGGACAGCCCCCCCCCCAACTCCCTCACTCCAATTTCTTTCCCTGGGAAAAAAAAAATGGAGGGGATGTGTGAGGCCTGTAACCATGGTTACCCATCAGCCCAGAACCAAGTGATGCAGGATGCGGTTTAGAGGGAAAAGGCCAGGCGCTGTTTTGCATCAGTTCTACTGGGAGGAGGAGCTTAGGTGTAAAGTAGGCTTCCTGTCACTGCTTTCAGCTTCATTCAGCCCTCGTTCTGTTTGTCCTTGTTGCCGTCGATCCCGCTGAGGGTTGGAGCGCCTCACTGCAGGAACAGGGAGAACAACTCATATCAAAGTAATAACGCTTTAAGAGGAAGACTTGGATTTCCCCTGTGTTTTTACTTTTAACTAAAAGCTTAAGGCTAGTGGAGATACCGTGGCCCGGTCTGCCCAAGACCACCCATATTCAAGTTTCCTTCCTGCCCAGTGGGTTGTAAAAAAAGGAATGTGGTGAGCCAGGAAGTCAGCGTCCTTTGTGAGGCTGTGGAGCGGCGTGGACCCCCTTGCTACCTCAGCAGCTCCTAAGAGGCCCATCTGTGTGATGTCCATACACCAAGCTGTCCACCCCTTTCTATTCACCTGCATCACTCTCATCCAGCCCACTTCCTTTTCCCTCCATTGCACCTTCAGTTCCCCCACTGTTTCTCTGCATTAACCTATCCCCACCTTCCCTCTCTCCCCCTCTATCTGCCCGCCTGTTCCACCCACTTATTTCATCCTCTTTCTGTCAGGATACCCTTCTTTCACTTTTACTCTCTCCATTCTCCCCACACTCTATAATTTCACCCCATATGTCAGCTTTCCCTTTGTTCTTTGTCACTCACTTTCCCGTTACCCACCTTCTTCTCCACCCTCTGCGAGTCTCCCTCGCCCTTATCTTTTCTCCCATACTCCTCGCCTTATTTCTCTCTGCCTGTCTGCTTTATTAAAATATTCTGAATTGAATGAGCAGTGGCAGGCTGCTCATGCGCTGGCCTGTCTGTCAGCCTTCCTGGTTGAGTTTCTGACCGACAAAGACCCCCGAGGTGTCAAAACACCTCGCTGGCTATCTTACCGCACAGAGATGTGACCGTGCTGGATGTGAATCACATCTGGGTCACCTGGCAACATTTCTTTAAATCCATTTTGCTGTCTTTCTTCTTCTGTTGGCAAGTTGTCCGTTTGGATGATGTGAAAACAATGCAATTGATATTCAGAAATAATGTATTACAGATACAGGCCTACTGCAGATAGGCAGTGGTTAATGGACCTGCGTAATGCCACTTAAACCCCGAATATTGGATCGAGGCCCACTTGAAATGTTCCACCATAGAAAATAAATGTTCCCATCTCTCATTTTCAGCCTCCATCCCTTCAAATGCCTTTTTAATGAAGTAGTTAAGCCACTCCATGATGTACAACCAGATACACATACAAATACACACTTGGCAGCCATTTTTAGAGACATTAAAATGCCTAGAAGGACCCTGCCAGTGTACACCAAGATGAGCTAAAGCCTATAATGATTAAACAACCTTCATTTAAACCACGAGCATCGCAAAGCTGCTGATCAATTAGCGTGATTTACTGTGGCGTCTCTGGACGTAGCTGCATCGCGGCAAACACCGACTTGGTGTCCTACTGTAGGGTAGACCTTCCTTCATCACACCCTGGGGATGAGCCGTGGCAGAGTAAACAGCCATTTGGACCCTCGTCGCTCTCCGCTGTGACTCCTTTCCGTGGAAATATGCGGCTTGAATCAACGCTCTGATGACACACAGCCATCTGTTGTTGTCTTAAGTGTGTTAGGGCATGAAGTGGAGAGAAAACACACAATGGCAGATCTTCTTCTTCTTCTTTTTTTGTTTAACTACAAAGCGGATAGTACACAAAGTGTGTAGCTGTCATTTCACTTAAACACATGCACACACAACCACAAACGCGTACGCCAGTGCAAAAAGCGCACACCTCCTCCCTCGGTCCCCAGAGTCGCCCATCCTGAAATAGCAGAACTGAGGCCTTTTCAGTATTTCACTTCATAGAACAGAGCCGGGGAATCAAATAAATAATAGACAAAGAAAGAGGGATAGTGATAGGACGACAAGTCAATGCATCTTTTCTCTGCAACAGCGTGGCGCACCTCTGAATCTCTTCCATTCTCCATGCAGCGTAGAGGACCAATAGATTAAAACTGCATGGCACACACTGCGAAAATGAATAGCGCTAAAAATACATCCTTTTCACTGAGACATGAAAGGAAACTGCCTTTCCCCTGTCCAGTATTGAGCAGCCATTGATTCCAAGACAAAGGCTACACCTCCTCAAAGAGGTAAGAAAAATAGCAATCATACAGGCAATTATTTTCAAATGTGCCTGCAGCGGCCGATAATGTCAGCGCGCCTCTCTTACTAAATAAAGGGAGGGAAGGCAGGCGTCAAAGCTGCAGGCCCACTGCCGAAGACAAATGAGCCCATCCACAGAATGCTTTGCTTTCATCTGGGCAGCATGACATGGAGCCCCATGCAGCGCGAGGAAGAGCCGGGCCCGGGGGAGAGACGCACACAGAAAGAAAGAATATAGATTCTCTATTTAGCTCTGTGGAGACAACACTGAAGCAAAGACCTTCTAAGACCAATGGCCAGATTGCCAGAAGCCCTCTAGTAGCTCTGCCACAGACAACAATCGCTGGGCCTCCACAGCCTATAGCGCATTTCTTTCTATGAAGCAGCAGCACACGGTGGGTCTTTATAGCTCGACCTTTTCTATAAAGACAGAGACTCTCGCTCTTTCTCTCTCAAGGCAAGTGCTTCAGACTCAGGCTTTTTCATTTTGATGAAGAGCAGCATCTGAGGAGAAGGGGTTAGAAAGCTCTCTGCTGGGTCTAGCCCTCCTCACTGCTGAAATACTCCACTGTTTTGAATAGAAATCACTGGAAATACTTCAAAGGAGGAAAAATCCAGTGGCAGCGATGAAAGGGAGGGGCGAGTGAAGGAAGGGCTATGTGAACGCAAGAAAGAAGGGCAACCTAAGAAGAAGTTGTTGAAATCAGAAAGGATACAAAAAAGACGTTGTTTCCTTTTCCTTCTCTGTCTTAGAAACCATTACCATCCTACTATGTAAACCACCCCTGGCTGTCAGGATTGCTTATGCCCCAGATTCCTAAAGATAACAGAATGAGAGAGAGGTAGAAAATGGAACCAGGAAAGCATGGATAAAGGTAGAGGTGGATGGAAGGAACACCAGGAGTAAACAAAGTGAAGCGAAGAAGGATGACCACATCACCTGCGTCGACTGCTGCTAATGTGCTGCAGTGGAAAGCCCCGCGGTCCATGCCTAAAGAACCTAAAGGCCATGCTTTGCCTATCAGTTTAAGATCAAAAAGAGCTCGCTTTAGCGAGACATATGGACTGAATAATGCATCTGCTTTAGTTCCACAAGGCTGGACAGGCTGAGTGCCAGAAATAAAAGCAAGCAAATGTGTCTGCCATATATTCCTTTATGTTTATTATGAATGTATATACGAGACTGTATACGTGCCTGTCTGGCAGTCATGATGGTGTCTGTTAGGTACCAGGTTTCCTATAAGCCAACTAGCCTCTCTACTCTGTCAGTCATTGTGATGGGACAGTGAACACTTTTTCCTGTAGCGTGCCAAAAAATGGGCTGCTGTGATGTCTCATTTGAATAGTCTGACAGCCGGGGGTAGAGAAGCAGCCTTGTAATGAATTATAAATACAAGGTGGGTGCAGGTTTCCCTGCAAACTGCTGAGAAAAGGTGAAGCACAAAGTCAAGTTCAGTCAAAAAAAGAAAGCAGAATTGCAACCTGCCAGGTACTCGCTCCTCTTCAGCAAAACAAAAAACACAGAAAAACAAGCAGTTCGTTTTTTGGTTTTTTTTTTTTTTTCCAGCACCTCTGTGTTTAGGGACTATTCACCCACTGCAACTGAAAGGAAAACTTCATCTAGCCTGCAAAATGTGGAACCAAGAGAGGGAGACAAACACAAATTTGTGTAGGAGAACGAATCCTTCTCAGATGCAGTGATTCTGGAAAAATCCTTTGGTATCAATAAGCCAGATGTCTGTGATGTTTCATCAGCAGTATCGTGTGTAGGCAGACAAAGGTCCTGCTCTGCGACCTGCAAGGCATGTTGTTGGCCTTTTAATTCAGTCAGAGAGGGTGTGAAGGACCCCACTGGCATCCCACAGGCCTGACACAGTTCTACTGCTTGGCTTGAGCGTTACATACCGTAGAACTGCCACGTCTCAGAAGGGATATATGACCTTATAAATCCTCACCACAGAGATGAGTAACAATTTCATCTGCAACAGTGGAACAGCCAAAAACCTCACTGCACTGTCTGCTTCGTCTTCTTTTATTTCTTCTTTCGGCCACTCCCTTCAGGGGTCACCTCCATTTCACTCTTTACCTAGTAATCTCTTCTGTCACACCACACCTCACTTGAGATCTCAATACTATCTTGTAAACCTTCCCTTTCACGCTTGCTGCTATTCTTCTGTCACAAATCAACCCTTGACAGGTGCCTCCACCCACTCCACCCTGGCTGCATTCCCTTCTTCACCTGTCCTGTACACTGTCCATTGCTTTGCATGATTGACCCCAGATATTCAAACTAATCCAGGGGACATATGACCTTATAAAACCTCATCACAGAAAGCTTCACTCCCAAAAACCCTTAAATGCAGTTACTACAGCAGGGACGTCTTCTGCTTCTTTCGGCTGCTCTCTTCAGGAGTCACCACAGCGAATCATCTGCCTCCATCTCACCCAATCCGTAACTATCCTCCATTGTCAACGAATCTCTGTGTAGGTCCTTCACTCTTTGCATTAAATCTTCCATCCAATACAACAGTGTTGTTATTAAGACTGATGCGCCATCTAGTGGCATAGTTATAATACTACAAGGCTAACATGCATATGAAAAACTTCTCAATAAAGAGAAAGAAGACATGTCACATGCAGGGGCACTGAACTAGCATTGCTGTATGATAACTATTTAAAAGCAAACGAAGCAGGGAGGAGAGTATTTAAAGCTGTAGATGCTAATGCTAGCACACATGTAAGTGTACCTGTCCATGTCTTCTGCTCTGGGATTAAATAATATTTGTTCCCCAAATGATCGGTCCCGACGTGCTCGCGTACCACACCGAAGCCACGCCGTAGGATAGCAGCAATCCTGCTCATCTTATAGTTTAATGCAGCTCTCTGTCTGCTGTTTGTCCTCTCACTGTGATCGTTTATGCAAGCGTTCATGGGTTGGAAACAGAATGAACAACCTATTTTGTGATTGGACGACGGTCTCAGCTCCACCAATCATCGCGTCTGTAGTTGAATGCTTTACAATCCAACATGGCGGCTACTTGTTTTGAATTCTTGAGAGACCACTTGAATTTCTTTGAATTATAAGCTGCGAATGGTAAAATATCACAATGGAAGCATTTAAATAGGATATTTTGCTATTTCATATAATATAATGTTTTACAGGACGTCCCGAGGCTTACTTTAGATTAAAAAGTCACTACATTGTAGCTAACATGTTAGCTTTTGAACTGTAGCGCGGTTTAAAACAGAAGTTGTCTTCATGTTGAAGCTATGTTGGGCTTTCTGACAGCCAGGCAGGCTGGTCTGGATGACCCTCTCAGACTGAGAAGAGCGGAATCAACGAGGAGGTGAGAGAGGAGCTCTTATGACCATAACTAGCAAAGAAATCCACAGCAAGCTCTGGACTAATTACTATGAAACTGAAATTATACCGGTACTATATAAACATTATGTAACATAACAAGCATCTTAGTTAATCCACATAGATGGGTTTTCGTATATAAAACTAACTATTGTTAGCAACATTGTGGTATTACACACTACTCTGAAATCTGTACCAGACTTATTATGTTTTGGGAATTGCCACAAACTGAAAAGTTACTTATTTTAACAAAAGAAAGGAACACTAACTCTAGATTTAAGCACCCTAGTCTGGTCAGTGTTTGATCATTTAACAGTGAAATTAACTAGATTAATAGTTAATCTAACTTTTTAGAGTTAACTACATAAGTTTTAGTTTTCCTACATGCATTTTTACATTATATCTGTTTGACTCACTTAAGAAACCCAGCTATCTCTCTCTTTCCAAAGGGTCCTTGGCCTGCAGTTGAATCCTGACAGAGATGTGGACCGAATCCATGGAAATGGCATTAATACCATTGACATTGAAGCAGTTGAGGGCAGATAGTAAGTCTGTTTGAGTGACGTAGTAAACAAAGCTTATATTGTATATTTTTGAATTGCTGCAGAATCACTGTCAGTGGTTCACTGATAAGTATGTAAGTAAATAAAATGCATTTGTTTAGTGCTTTTTAAGACAAGAACCAAGGTACTTTACAGAGGTATTACAAACGATGGTCAAAATCAACCACAATCAAGTAAAACAACACAGAAACATTACCCAAATGCTTGATGCATTTTAATCTGCTTAAAGCCTTTGTAGCTGTAAAAATATAGGAAATAAGTCTTTAAAGGTCCCGTAGGGGTAATTTATTTCAGCAAGCAAAACAGCCGGACAGATTAACATATAAGAGCAGTGGCAGCAAAGCAAAACTCAATAAAACTCTTGAGTAGGAGTAAAAATAAAAATGTATGCATTGAAACGTTCCTGCACTGTGACTTGATTGCTCTGGAAATAAATTGATATTTTTTAACAATTATCCCCAATCTTTGTAAGTCAGTAGAGTGAGTACGAAGGCAGAGGGTGAGCTTGATGATTGAATCTATGTGTGTATATTGTACAAGGTTTGTAAGACAAAGTAAAAAAGTATTTCAGATGACATTTTTCTGCTGTTCAGCATGCTGTCTGGAGGTGCAGATGGAGTAATTGCCATCTATGACCTGGAGAACTTCAGTGGGAAACCACAGTACACCTGCAAGGCAGTCTGCACAGTCGGAAGGTAAATGTTTTCTCATTTACTAATTTCATCCATTAGAGAGTAGCATTCTATTGTGGGCTGTAAGCACAGTGTTGTCCCCAGCTTCTTAATGCTTTGCATTTTGGGTATAAAATACACAGAAACTAGAGATCTGTGTGTTACAACATTAAATCTGAAATGAAATAATCAAGATGCATTCAAAATGCAGACCTTCACCTATTAACCACTGAGAAATTACAGCTGTTGTTTAATACGTTCCCATAATTTTGAAGCTAAAATGGACTCGGATAAATTAGCGTAATCTTAAATAAAATGCAGTTTGCTTGCAGGTAATAACCGCCTAAAAGGTGAAACCCTTGAGTATCACCAGATTAAGAATGGGTTTCCTTTTGTCAGGTTTTGCCAGGATTTTACAACAGCTGTCTACAGTTGTTTTGTCTTTAGCAACTAAAATGGATCTTAAATTGGGTTGATATTACCGAGGGACCGACTCTTCATTTGTTTTGAATAAACTTCCAGCTTTAATAGTATTATTGGAACTGTGCATCCGTAATGTGAAGTACCATTGACTTAGCATTGCTGCATTTGATTTAATCGGATCAGGAATCATATCCTTGCAATACCTGTTCCCTTGGATCACAATGCAGAAGTTTTTCTATGCTTGACATTACAAGACCAAAAAAGCGCTCTTCTTACATTTTTTCCTATCATTTTGGGAACAGGATAATCTGAGTTTCATGGTCAGGTCTAACAAAGAAAAACAACATTTCTGATTTCTGGCCTTTTTAGATGTAGTTCTGGCAAAGTCCCATCTTGTCTTTCTGTTCTCCAGCCGCACTAATTGTTTATTCATTGTGGTAAACTCTCTTTGTTTGCTCTTGTGTAATCTTTTCCTTACAATGGAGTTTGATAATAATATGCTCACCTCCCACTGAGGTTTCTGTGCTTGGCCGGTTGCTGTGAAGGGATTTTTCTACGATGGGAAGGATCCTGTGATTATCTGCAACTGTGGTTTTCAGTGGACAACCGTGTCTTTTAAAGTGTTCTTATATTCACAGACTCTACCACACTGTCGATTTGACCGCTCTTAGTGTTCCCACTATTGCTTTAATTAATTTGTTTATTTTTGCATAAAGAGCATGGCTGGCTTTACTTTCACTGAAGGCCATTAAGGCGTCACAGAAAGCCTGGAGTCAACTTCCCATGTTTTTCCTAATCAATGTAATTGAATAGAAAATGAAGACATAGCCTACAGCTACAGATACAGGTTTTAAGCAACTTGTTTATCTGCGTGTATAAAAATGGCTATAATTCTTCAGTCCAGCATTTTTATTCATTCAATTCGAATTTAATGTTTAAAGTCTGCAATTCAGGTTCATCTCGATTATTTTATTTATGTTTCATGGTGTCGGAGTGAAGAGCCAAAATTGTGAAAATTTTGTCAGCGTCCAAACATTTATTGAACTAACCTTACAATGTTTCTCATTTATCACAGAAAACATCCTATGATTTTGTCAACCTCAAACCAAAAACATGCTGTTATTTTTTTTTTTTTTGTTCTCGTTTATAGGTCTAGCCGCTATGTCCACAAATTTAGCGTAGAGACAGTCCAGTGGTATCCTTATGACACAGGAATGTTTGTGTCCAGTTCCTTTGACAAGACAATGAAAGTCTGGGACACAGAGACATTAAAGGTAAGGCATATCAACTACTGTATCGCCTGGTTCTTCACCCACTAAATAAAATGGAGACTGACAGCAGAGGTTAGAAAAATGATGGCTTAAGATCAGCAAGGAGAGCATGATGAAGTCTTGCAAGGAGCTGTGGCCTTCCCTAAGCTAACCCAGTCATGCTTTTATACACAAGTTAACAGCTGTGGACATCTAACTGTTAAACACATGTGCCAGCTATAGACTCTTGCACTGGCACTGCAAGGCCAGTAGGGGTTACAGAGAGGCTTATTGCCTAACAAGTTTATTACCTAGCTTGGTTTTTTTCAGGCACACCGGTAAAATGTGTGTGAAGCTGTGTGAACAAAGAAAGAGATACTGAAAGCGTTATAATGCCACCCAACATAACTCAGTTAATACAGAGCTAAATCAACACATCTCTGTGCAGCCTTAATAAATACTGAGTGTTGTATTAAAACTTCACAAAGGTGAGATTTATTGTAGAGCTCACAGAGAGTGTGTTGCATTTCATTATCAAATTCTAATTTATAGCCCCCCCCCCTTTTTATTCTTTTCATTTTCTCTTCCCCTCGCTTTCTTATTTTCTGCTTCATGCTTTCTACCTTTCTATGCCACATTGTCCCATATGGCAGGCTCTGAACTGTGCTAGAGTTACACTGGCACCACAGTTGCTTTAAAAGGTCAGGGAAGGGACAGAAAAGAACCCGTCAACCTTTCACTTGGTTTACCCTGTGTTTCTGTCTCTCGCACACACATACACACAGTTGTATCTTAAATTTCTAATTGCTGATGGCTGTTTGTGTGTTTTGCATTATTGTGGATGCATTTTTATGCAAACAGAGCTTCCTCTGTGTGTGCAGCCAGTGGTTAAGTCAACGCGGGTGCTGGCGCACACTTACAGATGGAGCACAGAGAGGCTTTTTATGTTTGCTGAAGAATTTGCATTGTAACCGCCACTGGTGCTCAGGCGATCTGCCTTCTGAGCTCCGATCTGCATTGCCCTTGTATTTTTACTTAAAGCTGTGAGCTCCTTCCCTTCACAGAGTGACTTTCTAACACTGTTAAATGTTAAGACTGTGGTTGTATATTTCCATAGATTGTCACTGAGGCAAACATAAGCAAACACACACAGGTCTAAATATAGAGATTGCTGTATTTGTACCCCAATGGACTTTTTTCTTTCTATCTGTCTCCCTCTTTCATTCTGCAGCCTGCTGAAGTGTTTCAGTTTGAAGGCAACGTCTACTGTCACCACCTGTCCCCAATTGCCAGGAAGCACAGTCTCATTGCAGGTGCGTGCATGATCCCAGTGAGTTTTTGCTGATTTTACGGTAGCTGCTTGCATTTCTGTCATTGTGTTTTCAAACGCATTGAGCAAAAAATCTCATTAGTTATCCTGTCACTGCTTTGTCATACTAAGCAAGGTGCTACGTGCTTTCCCAGGAAAGTGACATGTATGTAGGGGTGGGGTGGGGTGGGGGTGGGGGGGGGGGGGGGGTTGCAGAAGTTTTCTTGTTTCACTGAGCTGGACCAACAGGTTGTTAATGCCTACTGGGGAATGTGTTCCATGTCATTTACACAACCAGTCCCTTTGACACACCTGTTTCTAGTTCAGAGAGAATCACAGTCTCAATCTCTTTTATTTTCTTTGGTTGCTTAACAATTCCTTCCTTTTTACAGATGCTCGTCAAACAAGTTTTGAATGAACCCCCTCCCCCAATACTTTCTGTTTTATCTAGAAAGATACTGACACAAGGGAATCTGTTTTAAGGAAATCTGTTCCTAAACAGCAATATTTACAGTATCATACGCTTTCTCTTTGAACCTCGAATTCCTGTTTTTACCCTTATAATACACCTTTTACATATTGACAAGGATATTTGGGGATTTTACATTGAAAAATTTTAAAGGAGTGTCCCTATTTACTATTTACATAATCCTTATAAGTCTAATCTTTGAACTATCTCTATGTCTCTGCGTTTTCAGTGGGCACCACAAATCCTAAAATCCAACTGTGTGACCTCAAGTCTGGTTCACGGATTCATATTCTTCAAGGTAAGATGATCACAGTGCTTTTACTTTGTTCTTTCTGTTGTTTTCCTCCACCCACGCAATAGAAAGAAAATAACGTATTTTCCGAAGCAGGTCACAGAGCAGAGGTCCTGTCTGTGCGGTGGTCACCCAGATACGAGCATATCTTAGCCACTGCCAGGTAAGCTCTCTTTGCCGCCATTCTTGGCTGCCCTAGTTTGCCCTCAGAGCCACATCAAAGTAAAATGCCAGCTACAGGACAATCCCCTCTATGTAATTTCCCAGCAGTTCTTGTCATCTCACTTCCCAGCCATCTGGCCACATCACAACCCCGCATCAAGGATAATGGCACCAGAACACTACTAGATAGCACTGTGGCACGCTAGCAGGCCTGCCAGTTTAGCATATGGTAGATACAGTCCCCACCTGTTTTATGCCACATTAGACCTGCTAATTAACCCACTGGGATCACTGTGCTTCTGTCCCCAAAGAGTGTAAGTGATTTTGAAAACAACTGGCATGGTCACACACACACACACACACACACACACGTATGATATTCTAATATGAAGCAGCATTTTAATTCCCTACAGAAAACTGACCTTTAAAAGCAAACACTAGGGTACACAAACCGGCTCGTCTGTAGTGCACCAGCCTCGGCTCGTATCCTGTTAATGGAATATTTGAACACAAATCATATTTTTGTTATTTGTTTTAGCGGAGAAAGTGAAAAAGTCATTTCCCCGTTTTTCCTTCTTAAGTGCAGACAGTAAGGTGAAAGTATGGGATGTGCGCCGTGCTTCAGGTAGTCTCTTCACTCTGGACCAACACAATGGAGACAAGTCGAAAGCCTCCTCTGAGGCAGGTATTGTTTGCGTTATTCTTTCCCATCAAATTTTTTCTCGGTTTTCCTGAGTGGAGCTGACTTCAAGGAGATCTTATTGTGTTATTATGTCATTGGCAAAGAAATGATTCCAGTTCAGCGCCTCAATACCACATTTACATGCAGTTTACATGCAGTACATAAATGTAAGCTGAGGTGACTTTTAGGTGGGAGACCTCAGAGCCTCAACGTGAACCAATCCGATAGTTGATGCTTTAAATTAAAAATAAATTTCTAATTTATATGATCTACAACAGCTTGGTTTCCCTATGAACTGTCATGTCTAATGACTTCCAACATATTCAGGGTAATGCTGAGTTTGGCTTGCTTGGGAAAAGGTCAACATTCTGCATAAATGGTATCTGTTTTTCCTGTTTGAAGTGCCTTTGCGTTCAAACCAGGGGGTCAAAAGCTCAGAGAAAAGCCCATTACAATTAAACCAGTTTTTCTGGGAGACGTGGTTCTGACGGACACTGAAACATTACACAGTGACGACCTCATATGGATCGCCACTGTATAAGAAAAATATTCCATAACGTCTTTAGGTGACAAATACACTGTTACCATATCTTACCTGTCTTTAACCAGTAAACACCGCCCATAATGGCAGAGTGAATGGCCTGTGCTTCACTGGTGATGGGCTCTACCTGCTCACTACTGGAACCGACGACCGTATGAGGCTATGGAATAGTGCCACTGGGGAAAACACACTGGTAAGGTGTATGAAGGCTTTGTCCTTGCAGCCTGCCTAAAAAAACACTTCATGTAGTGTTGTTACAACAAACCAGTTTGTCTTTTGCTGAACAGAGGCTCAGTCATAATCTAGTCAGGACTATCCTACTACTATATCCTTTCAACCAGTTCCTTAAGGGCTTATCCAGTTTATGTCCATGAAGGGGCCTGAAGCCTGTCCCAGCTTAGCAACATAGTGAGACAATCAGTCATGTACTCGCACATCCAGACCAATTTAGCATGTTTTTGAACTGTGGAAGGACACTCAAGTACGTGTAGAGAACAAACACAGAAACCCAAAGGCTCAAACTGGCCAGTAGATTTGAACCCAGATCCTTCCTGCAGACAGTGACTGCACCACCGTGCAGCCCTGCAGTTATTTGTTGACACTGATATCAACTGAGCTGCTGAGATTGCAACTGAGCTCGATAGAACTAATACTGTGCTCAGTTTAAGCTACAAAAGAATGCATACCTGAAGTCGGAAATCCTAATCAGTAAGCTAAATAACACAACACATAGAATATCTGCAGGTTGGGTGCTGATTATCCGATTATATATTATATCAGTGTAATACTGATAAGAATAGGTGTAAGAATTGATTAAATCAATATTGATAACTGTTACAAGTGTTTTTGGTTCTTGGCCAGTTGTAGTTACACATTTTAAAAGCCAGAAATGTGAATTTTAGAGTTTAGATCCTAGAAGGGTGTGAATTAGGTTACTGTGGTGTCTTCTCTTCAGAGCTTTCTTAAGACTAAGAACTACCTAAGCAAGAATGCTGCTACACAGGCTTTAACTACAACAGACACACATCACAGGATTTCTTCATGTTTGCACGTTATCCCAGTGAATGTTAGACTCAATTTTACAAAAATTCATATTCAAAGATTCCTCAATGGGATCTCAGATTCTAAAAACCATATTGCAGAAGCATCAAAATATAATATAGTGAAGCACATTTCAGAGCTCGGGTAAACAAACAGATTAAACAATTTCTTATTATTGTTATAAATGTTCGTTGTTTATAGGCTACTAAAATTACCATAATTTACTTTTGAAAAAATCTGTTTTTGAATTAATCGCCTTTTTTGCTTTGTTTTACCCAAAATAATTCATCTGCTAGGAACGATGAAGTTGCGCCGTCAGATTTTTAAACAGGTAAAACAGGAATCCCTAACAAGCTGACAATCCCCAACTGGTTACCAACGATCAGAAAATGTTAGTGTTTGTAAAGACCAAGTTTACGTGTTAGATCTTGCAGCCTCGAGGCTGCAATATTTGACTTTTGCCTTTAGTTTTTCCCAGAAATCAGAGCAAAAGAGTAGCAAAAAATAAAAACTGAGATAAAATGGATACCAGAAAATTGGCTTCTTACAAAAGTGTGTTTGCTTGCAAAACTTGTGGTGCACATGAATGACATGTGAAAGGAATGTGTTACCTCATTCAACCAGTTTCACACATGCACAGGAAAAATACAAGTTATGCTCTGCCTTCAAGGTCTCATAGCTGCCTTATTTAAAGGTCTGTTTGTCTTCGTTTCAGAAACGCTGCCAAGTTCTGGAAAATAGTAACACCCTTTTTTTTTTTCTTTTTTTTTAAATCTAGCATCTTTTGTAAAAACAAGAATATCAAACAAAAACTGTCAAATAATGGAAATAAAATAAAGCAAATGCAGTTAGTTATAAAAGCCTTGTAATATGAGTTTTTTACTGATAAATTAAATACTTTAACATGATTTAGAACAAAAAGCAATATAGAAGAGTCAGCTACATCGTTGGAAATGTCATGATATATAAAGCTTATAAAGGAATTGTGTCCAAGTTTTATGCCCACAGTTAAGCTGTGGAAGCCTCTAAATATTAGTTTCTTTTTAATGAGCCCTTTGGATAATGTTATTTTCATTTTCAATAATTAATTAAATTATTTTTTAGTCAAATACAAGTGCAGAATCTAATCTTCCAGAATTTTTTGCAGCATCTATGCTTTTGATTAAAAATGTCTAAATCCTTCTGCAGAAAATACCCGAGGTTTATGTTTGGACTTTTTATTCGGATGTCATCTGAACATTTTGCCCCTTCACTTATCCCTCAGGTAAATTATGGGAAGGTCTGCAACGAGAGTCGGAAAAGGCTACAGTTCACAGTGTCACGTGGCTGCAGCCCAGAGTTTGTGTTTGTGCCATGCGGCAGCTCAGTTGCAGTGTACACCCTTCACACGGGAGAGCTGGTCACCATGCTCAGGGGTCACTATAACAATGTGGAGTGCTGTGAGTTCCACCCAGACTACCAGGTGAGTCCATCTGATTTATCACCTAACAGTCAAAAGTGGTTTGTCTCCTGCATGCTTATAGTTACCCTGCTGGATTCTCTCTGTTCCTCATCTCTTTGTTTTATCTCATCAGCTCTGCAGTAGTACCTGTAAGTAATTTGCAGTCACCATGGTAGTCTCAAATGAGTTACTTCCTCCTGATAGATAACAGGGGAGAGTCAATACTGACTTCCATAAATGCAAATGCAGGTGTTTCTTTTCTGAAACTCAGGTTTATGTTCCTAGCCTGCGTGTTTATCACGTGTGAGAATTAATGCCATCGCCTTTATCTCTGCATTGTCAGATCAAGGAGCACAAGCAGTGAAGTCTGTCTTGCTTTTGTTTTGCAATTGTCTTTAATGTAAAACGCCCTGCTTGTGCCGCTAGATACACATGACATTTGTGCTTTATCATAGTCATCTTGGCCAAATAAATTCTCGACTCTGCTATCGGATATGTTGCAAAAGCTTTTTCTTTCATTTGTGCCTCAATGAATTAGCTAATGGAGACAATGAGTGAATGAAGAGTTTCATGTGAAAATCTGTGTATTTGGACATATGTGCTAAAAGACAGCTAACAGACTTCGTTCTTAAGGCAAGCAGGAAGTGACGCCTCTGGTTGCCCTAAGAAAACAACCAACCGTACAAAGGTACAGTTAAGAATAGGTGTAATATGTGTCACAGTTCACACAGGCTCATCAAACTTGGACAAAAGAAGACTTGAAAAATGCTGTCTGTACTAATGAGTCTCGATTTCTTCTGTGGTATTTGGATTGTAGGGTCAGGATTTGGTTTATCAACATGAAAGCATGGATACAATAATGTACGGCTACTGGTTTCCCTGCCTTTGCTTTGTGATTCCATTAACTATATTCTATTTTTATTAGGTAATTATTAATTGTAAGATTATTTTTCAGTTGGGTTGTATTCATTTTATTTTAGGAGTAATATTTAAGTAAAAACAATTGTTTTTATTCAAGATGGGATTTTTTGTTTACTACTCCAGTGTTCTTTAATAAATTGAAATCGTAGTTTATTTAGCCAGTCCTTTGTGCTGTGCTGAGAAACACCCTATTATATATTGGCATAAACGGAGAGGGCCGTCTAACGCGTGCACTCCTTATAAGGAGCATCCGGTGTCATTGAATTTCTGTGTTTGACAGACATAAGAATGCAGTTTGGCAGCTTGTCACTCTGAAGAGTCCCAGGAAGAGACACCTTGTTCTAAAAATGTTGTGTTTTATGCTTCCTGTATGATATAATGACCCACAGTCATGAAACTGTCCCCTGTGACATCACATGTTTTACATGGGCAGTTTTAAGTGTATTCATTACTTTGCTTTTGGTACCAGTTGCGCTTGTTGACACTGGTTTTCTCCCTGCACTGATGTCATTGGAAGTGCTGTTAGGTGTGCTGAAAAGGTTAATGTGTTCATTATTGTCCTTGTTGTCTGTGCTGTATGTAGGAGGTGTACAGTGGAGGTAAAGACTGTAACATTCTGACATGGGTCCCTGTCCTCCGTCCCTCAGATGTGGAGGAAGACTCAAACCATGAGGTAAAGGTAAAAGGTCATAACAACAGGAAACAATAGTAGATGAAAGAATCTAAAAGGCTGTGGAATCCAAATACTGTGGAAGTTTGCTTCCGCCACTGAAGAAAATAAAACAAAATAATAATATAATAATAATAATAAATGCCATACATGAGTCAAAAATTTGTGGTATTGTCTCAAAATTGCAGTTTAGATATCCCAGAATTTCAGCTTGCTCGGAAATTTGAGTCAAAAAGTTGAAATTTTGAGATAACCACCTCCATAATGTGGCGATAATTCAAAATGTTGCTGCCTTGTTTTTCAGTGGTGGAGAAGAGCTTCCATAAAGTGCCCTTGATTATATAACAGATTTTATCTTTCTTCTTTCTTCTTCCTTAGGAGTGTATTTTGTACAGAAAGGCCCATAATATTACATCATCATACTCAGTGCAAAGAAGAAAATTGATAATTATAGTGTGAAAATTTTTTTTGATTCTTCATATATATATATATAAAGGTATATATTTTGAGCTAATCCTTAGTGATTTGGTCATTTACTTTAAATTAACGTCCTCTGAACCTTCTGGATTTTTCGTTTTTCCTTCCAGAAACGAGATCATAGATAAGCGCGTGTCATCTGAAGAATTTAACTTATGAAACCTCAGTGTTATCTTCATGTTAGTAAATAATGTTTACATAGTTATCTATCACACTTGATGGGAACTGCGGGTACCTGTATTTTTCCTCTCTTATATAATCATACATGTGCTTTTATATTATGCACTTTTCACAGAAGTGGGTTTTTCTTCATTGTGTAAACCGAGGTAAATGTTTTGGTCTCTCACAGGGAGCTGCTGGGCAGTCTTCAGTGAACCCTGCCTTTCAGGATGCGTGGAGCAGTGATGAAGACTAATGCTGGATTTATTTTGAACATGTGGGCAAAATTTGATGTCCGATTATACACAATGACTGTAAAACAAATACTCCAAAAGCCTTAAAACTTAAATGTGTTAACAAAGGTATGACTTTGTAAATGTTTTTTAAGTTTAAAAAATCATTGTAACTACTTTTTTTTTCTTTTTATTTAAAGATGTAGAACCAAAATAGTTCTTATTTAGTATTTTCAGTAAGTCTCTTTTAGTCTTAGGCAGTATCTGCTGTTGTTAAAGGAAGCTGAATAAATATCCTTACTGTCACAATGCTGATATACTACATTTACATTATTGAAATGAAAAGTGAAGCCCTTACCTAGCCATCTGTGGGCCATTTAAACAGGTGTGGTTTCAGTCTACACCTGATTTTAAAAGACCTTACTCATATTGCTTACATGGGAGTAACCAGCTGGAATTCAAAAACACTGATTGTCCTGTTGTCATTACTAAAAAAAATTGCATTTGTTGTGCTGTCAGACCTCAGTAAAGAAGCGATGGCGAAACCTTTGATAGACACACCCCCTAACAAGTTTCACACATTGGTTTTGTTGCCATATAAAGATCTGAGACATCATTGTTATAAACATTATGGATAATTGGCCGTCTGCTGTATTAAAATCAGAGGAAATGCCACTTTTATTGTGATTATAGTAGAAAATTACAATCTAACAGTTTTAACTGAAACAAATGATTAATTACGTCTAACGAGGGACGTGTCATTGTTAAGAAATGTGACAACGCTTCGGATGAGCCATCGCTCAAGAATTAAACTGGGTCCAGTTGAACCACAACTGCACCAATCAGCGGAGGCGGAGGGGGCGTGGTGTGAGGCAGAACCCCGCCTCCGGCTCGCTGGCTTAAGGGACCGAGCAGCGCGTGCGCTGTCAGCGAGTGTCAGAAGATTCGAGCGTACACCTGTGGAAGGGCAGCAGGTGAAAACGGGAGTTTGGATACCAACAGTCCGGCGGTTGGAAGGGGATTTTCGTTGAGTTTCAGCTGCCGTGGGACTGAGTGAGTTTTCTTTCTAATGGGGGTAAAAGTACAAAGAGGGAAAGGATCTAAAAACACCGGCTCAACGACCAAAAACCTGCCCGTGATTACTGAAACAGTTCCGGTCAGTGTGACACGCATGATGGCTGCTTTTTTTCAGAAAAAAGAGGAAAAGATCTAAACTTCCCATCCGGGTACTTTAAATATTGAGCATATATCATTTTAAACTTACTGTTATATAGTTTAAATGAAATTACTAGTCAGTTATAATCTTAGGTTTATGTTGTTTTGTTTTTTTTAATTGACCAACCGAATCCGAGTCTGGGTTTAGTTTTGTCACTCATGTTTGTTTTCAATATGAAAACTAATAAATATTTTATTTTATCGTCTATAAATAATAATAATTGAGGGTGGTAGCCACTTCTCACTTGAAAGTGCATTTCTGTCTTAGTAACCTGCGGAGGTTGACGTTGCACAAATGAAGAGCCACGCCATGGGAGTAGCAGCTTTCACATCATCATCTCTGACTATAACGTTAATTGGCGTGTCATGGCTTGCCGTGTCTTGATTAGTGTGGAGCATCCAGACGGCCATGCCTTTTATCACTTTACCCAGTTAGGTTCCTGTGTCACACAGGTAGACACACCTCGAAAACCTGTCATGTAGGGTTAGGTTCCACAGCAGACGAGGGATGATGGGTTTTACTTGCTGCTTTCTTAAACGTATTGCTGTTTCTTTACGAACTACAACAGTACTGTAGGCTAACCTGTTGGTTCGTGCTCTACATTTGCCTCACTTCTGCTTTGTCAGCATGAGAGTGAGCATTTCCTTTTGGCAAGCTTTTCAGCTAAACGGCACTAGTCTTGAATCTGTGTTGCAGATGGGATGTTTTCACTCATCAGAACAAGTTTTTAAATGAAGTTCAGTATGTATGTGACGTATCTGCATGTAGATTTCTGTCAACATGCCTGCTAAGAGTCTATGTGATGTGGGCTGTGTTGAAAATGAGATTGATTACTGAATGAATTCTAGTCACAGTTGCTGTTTTTTTTTTTTTTTTTTTTTTTTTGGCCTT
>VUQR01035498.1:22943-33089 GCA_015108515.1 Hemichromis elongatus
TAGATGACGTGGAGGGTAACATGGAGGATTGATTGCTTATGACTGAATCTGTATATCTGCTCCTCCACATAGATGGACTGTGAGTGTCTCAAATTATTCATGAAGATTTCTAAGATGCATGTGTAAGACCGTGCAGTGATACATGCATAGTAAATATTATCCCAACCTTTTCTTTGTTCTGGGATGTAGAGCTGTACTGCAATGATACTGAGGTTTGCCAATGCATAATTAAAAATGGTCTCAGATGCTGCCCAACTACTGGAAGAGAATAAGAGTTAATAATATTCATGAAACTGACCAGGTGCTTGCTCATAATTATTACTGAGTGTTCGTATTTTCTTCTTTATTGATGCAGAAAAATACTGTCACGAACAGTGTGCCTCGAGTCCATAATTATAGCATAATATGGTATGCTTCCTCATTGACCTGTGCAGTGAAGCGCATCCGACACTTGGTAAGATTTAGGCTAATTTAAAAGTTGGCAATTTTTTTTTAAGGTGGATTGTTTTATTTAAATATACTTAATAATAACCTCCCAAACAAAACTATTTGTTTTCTAAATCAGGTTGCATTTGCTGGGAAAAAGCCTGTTATATATTAAAAAAAAAAATCTCCCATGCTAACAAATTCAAGGGGCTTAATATGATCTGCCACCAATGTGTGGAAAAGTTTGTTTGTTTGTCAGTGTGGCTCTTCAGGAGAAAATGTTCAGTAGGAGAAAAAAAAGTCCTTCATGAATCGACTCGCAACAAGATTTGTGAATGTTTTTTGACCAAAAACGATATGCTTTGTGGAAAATGACGCTGCAGATGCTTTTAGTATTGTATTTAAGAGAAGGTGGATATTTCCAAAAGAGACACACAGAAATGGCAAAAGTATCACTACAGGCCACAGAAAAATGTACCTTTCTGTTCTCTCCTTCTCATCAGCATTGTCTAGACTGGTTTTAGCTGCGCTGTGACAGATCCACATCTTTTAGCTGTCGGAGGGAGCATTAAATCTGTCAGAGCTGTCACATTTTCAATTTGCATTATAACCCGAATGTGAAAAAGCTCGTTGTGATTCTATACTTTGAGCTGACTCCTATCATTTTTGAACTGTGTAATCTGCTAATGCCAGGTGTTAAATGTGTGAGATTTAAAGAGCGTTAGCAAGTGATCTAAAAGCCCTCTTGAATGTTTCCAGCTTTGGTATCTAACAGTAAAATATGATATCATTGCATTTGTAGAGTGATGAATGGAGCGTAATTGTATTTGATGCTTAATTAAAGCAGTGTGACACAGGAAATATGCAATCATCCAGAAGCTTAAGGCACAGAGTTTACTATCTGATTAGAGCCGCGTGAGCAGAGAAGTCAGCGGAGAACAAGCCATTGATTGTGCATGTTGAAAAACAGGACCAGTATTCAGTAAAATGCTCATGTACCATCCAATTAGGGCGTGTATGCCACAGCAGCAGTTGTTGAATCACCAGTGGCCTTCTATCATTGATCAGACTGGTCAGGCCCCCTCGTGATTGAAGAGCAGCGGTGGGTAGACGCAAGGTTGTCTGAAATACCCACAACGCTGGAAAATATTCCCACTGAAACATTTTTCAGTACTTGCAAAAAGCTTCTCGTTGACATTAAGACCACCTCTGTGGTGACTCTTGCAACATTTCAGATCTCATCTTCAGACTGGGTGTTTTCTTTAACTCAATTCCCTCTCTAAGTGTATTTGAAGTGTGTGGCTGTGTGTTTGTTCTGATGCATTTACATGTTGTGGGTAAAAATAACAAACAAATAAAACAACAGGATTTGTAAAAATAAATAAAAGTTTTCAATTTGACCTCTTATCTCTTTCCTCTTCTGCTCTTCGCTTTTATCGAGTGTGTTTGCTTGACGTTCTCAGATTGTTTACAAAGAGCCGCCTTTAGGGACCCAAAAAACGAAACGGCACAAGCATTTTGAAACGGTTACACGTCTGTTCACTTACCATCCGATTCCACCGGGGCTCATCTCCGTCAAAGCTGCAAAAGCCTGGTGTGGAGTGGCATTGTTTGCCAGCCTGGGCACACAAATTCAGGTTTGAATGGGAGTGACGTGCGCTATTATACTGTGACTGTGGAACAAATAGATGTTTGAATGGTTGCATGAAATTGTTTTCGGTGCTTATTGTTGCTTATTTTTATAGTCCGCACACAACAGAGGGGGGGAAAAAGGGCAAGGCAGAGGATCCAGTGAAGCAGCGTCTGCCCGTCCAAACCACTGACCGAGTGATGGTTTCAAAGGTGAGAATGAAACGAAACACGCAGCCATTGTAACCAACTAAACAAATAAATATAAGCGAGTGGCATTGTTAGACATAAAAAAACTAAAACCACTATTATGACCACAAACTGAGTGCCAGGAGCCCACTTTAGGAAAAAAATGGCACATTTCACATTCAGTTGTTTGTATTTATTTGGACAAGCATCTTTTATTGTGGCTCGCCCATTGTGAAAAACTATATTTTGATGACTTAATGTAATATTTATCTCACCCTAATTAGAAAGTGATCATCGTTGTGTCTGATTTGAGGGAGATGGAGAAGTTTACGGCAAATCTGCACACTGATTGTCAGGTGGTGAATCAATAGTGTGCTTAAACCTCGGGGATGTTTGCCGGCGCCTTGTTTGACTTTCGTTGACGTGGGAGAATAAATAAGATAAAAATGCCCCTAATGTCCGTGAAAATGAGTCGATGGATGCAATTTTAACAAATTCAGTAATTATTTTTGTTTGAAACATTGTGATGTTTTTGAATAAAAAAAAAAAAAACTTTTTTTTTAAAAGTTTGGTAAGGTTAATGGAAAGTTGCATGGTTTTTGCATTGAACCAAAAGTGACAGCATTTGAGTTGCAAGATTTACTTTTGCAGATGCTGAAAGGCAGAATCTGCAAAAGTAAATGGATCAGCTGACAGAGATAAGTCTGATTGTATCTGGTCTGGTATTTAATTGCATTAGAACAATTGTTGTTTGTCTATTACCAGACCAATATTTGTAATAGATAAAAAGAACTGTGTAGTAGAATAAACACAAATAGAGCAAAAGTAGAAGAACTCATGAACAAAATATAATGGGATCATAAAAGAGCCCACTTGGTCACCTGTGGAGGGTTAGTGGTCTGACTGCATGAAGAACAAACTAGTATTTGTTCCACTTAATTACTCCTCATGTCAGCGTTATCATAATTACTGGTTTATAACAGATAACCAAATAAAGGAAGGCCTAAATGGAGACAGTGCTGAATTGCTGAACCTCAACTTTACATACATACTGGAGGTATGACAGAGCGGTGAGGATGTCACTTTTACTAAATTCTTTATGGATTCTCTTCTATTTTGAAAAGGGGGAACAAAGTGCACATACTGTGCTACATCATTGTTGCTATTAGTGCAAGTGCTTATGTAAATGACTTGTAAATGTAAATGGAGGCACTGGAGGCAGCTTGCAGAGAGCTTCAGTTGATGGGCAAAGTTTTGAGAAATGCAGCGATGCTTCTGTTTTCAGCCTCTCTGCATGGTGATGTCTTTGTCGCCTAAAAACATAGCAGGACAAATACTTGAATATAGTCTTTTGAAATGATGAAAGGGCCTCCCTGGAGCACACAATGGCGCTATTTAACTCATGCCCCACTGTGTGAAATACTTGGGCATTAAAGGTGCATGCTTATTTTCAGATAATGGAAAAGCGTCAGAAGATGATGATTTGACTCAGGTTATGTTTATGGAAAGGTTTACCGTTTCAGAGGGGTTGTGTAAATCGGTGTAGGATGCTTTAGTCTTTTAGGATTTTGGCTGTTATCATTTGATCTTAAGTGACCAAATTTGGACATGAGAATGTAGTGCTGTTAAGCTTAGTTAGATGGTTGTATCGTTACAATGCACAGATGCACGGGAGACTAAACTGCAGCTCAAACTTCTGTGATTGGCTATTATCACAACTAATCATGCAACGAGTCATATTATTTCTCAGATACTTGCATTAAAATGCTCCAAAATACTCCAACACCACAAAAACACTTGAGAGGTCAGGTTCAGAGAGTCAGATTAAGTGCGATAGAGCCCAGCAGGTAATAAATTCACTCCCTTTACAGCAGTGCCAAAGAAGGAAATTACTTCCTGAGACTAAACTGTTGTTTGTACCAGGGAGGTGGATGGCTGCTGTAAAGTCATTCATCTTTCCCACGCTACCATGGCATCATCCAATGCCCTTTGTGTCCTACGTTAACATTAAGGTTTTTAGGTTTGTTTGTTTTAAAACCAGAATTGAGGATATTTGAACAGGAGGAGAGCGGATTGCTAACTTATCAGCTAATGCTAGCGAGCTTGGTTATCGCTGTAAAGACACGTGACACATAAACCCCTATCTGTTAATTGGTGCTAGGTAAAATTAAAATACTAGAATTTTATTCACAAAAAATAAATCTTCAAGGATGGTCTGAAACGATGCAGAAAACCATGTTAGTCTAATAAGTGCTTTAAAAATGCAAAAGAGGAGAGGTCCTAACAGACAACTTCCACCTGTCATTTACCAGGTTTGCTTGGTTTTAAACACAAGCTATAAACTATACAATATTACTACATGTTCAGCAGGAGATACAGGTAGGGGGTTATTAGTCGCTTCAAGGTAACAGAGGAATTTTAATGTATAAGGAAGCTGGTTGCTTGCCAGTAAAAGTGAAATTCAGTCCTATATTTAATCACTTTATAAATCCAGGCTTCTCCTCCTGCTGAAAATATGCTCTGTGCCATATTGAATGGTTTATCAGTAACCTAAAATAAGTTGAAAGAGGCAACAAAGCTCAGACATTCTGTTCACTTTACTTTCTTAGTTGCATGATCAGCATTTTGTACTGAGCATGAAGCTGATTCCCGATGTGAGACAAATGGTCTTCATGAGGCCATGAAGCGATGCTTTCAAACATGATGGATCACAGAACTGGCACAGCTGGTATGTAAGGAATATGATTTGCTATTACAAGCTAATGTACACTGCCAGCTGCACAGGCCTTTACAGTTGTAGGCATGTTTACACTGCAGGGATAATCCTGCTGCGGTCTCCGTGCACCCCGTCGGCTGGCTTACGTGGAGTAATGACCAGCTCTCTGTACATAATCCATGTTATTACACAGCTGCTTTACCAATGAGTGGTAATGATTTGACACAATTATTTTTTTAAATATTTTATATTAATCATCCAACCATTAATGTAGCAGCAGAAACACTTATAATTAAGCAAAAAGCACATAATGGTCGCCTCAAATCCATGGATCTTAGCCTCATATCTCTCCTGTCTACTGACCTCATTATATCCTGGTGTTTCCTCTTTTTCATGCATGCCACGCTGCTTTTCATGCTGATTACTGCAATGCTTGAGGCTTTTTGGAGAACAGCAGCTCTGTCCTTGTGTCAAACATGAAGAAAGTTTCAAACAGCGAGGTTAACATTCTCCCAAGTAATCCCTGAAAGCAAAAGCTCAGTCTTCACGAAGCTCTCAACACAGAGTTTCACAAGTGTTTTTTCTACCCACGGCTCTGTATGATATCAATAAGTGTCCATATTCCTGGTATGGTCATCGTAGACACATAAACCCCACCCACATGAAGCCAATTAGAGAAAAGGTTGCTTAAAAGGCACGGAATGGAGTTGAAAGGGCAGCTTCAAGACAACAGATTACTACAGGAGCTTTAAAGGATTTACAGTTTAGTGTTCAACAATTCAAATATGATGCTAGAAATTAGATTAACACCTCTCTGTGTGCAGCAAATCATAACGGCAGGCACAAATCACATGGCTGCCTAGTTGAATCCAAGATTAGGAGCTTTGTTCACGCTTTGTCTCGTGTTTTGTCTCTCTCTACATCTGTCTACTGTCACATAAAGGAAAATAAAGGCTGCGCTCCAGATTGGCTGAGCTGTGGTAAATCAGAGTGCTGTTGGTTTTGCCAGCTGTCTTTTGTGCAACTTCTCGAAGTAAATGTTAAGCTAATTTATTTTTCCAGAAGACCACACGGTCCTGCCAACTTGGAACAGGAAGCCCAGGCTACAGTTTACACAGTTTCACCAAAATTGGACAAACGGAGTCTTGACTTCTTACACGACATCGGGATGAGCGGGTCAGAATTTGTTACAATTGAAAGCATGGATCCATCCTGATTTGTGTCAATGTTTCAGGTGGTTGTGGTTGTTGTTGTTGTTGGTGTGAGGGGCATTTTCTTGTCACACTTTGGACCTCTTACTACCATCTGAGCATTGTTTAAGCCTGGTGATATGACCACAGCGTAGTGATCTTATCCTGCTTCTAGCAGGAAAACACGCCATGCCACAAAACTAATGAAGTGACCCATCGCTGTATTTCCAGCATATAATAGATGCAGATGAGCCCTAGCCTCTTTGGCACGTTACTACTGGCAGTGCCTTAATTTCTACCTCTTGGATTAAATCTGACTATTTTTCTTTTTTTGACAGTCCACACAGGTCCAATTTTATTTTTGTTGTAGAGGGGGAGAATAACAGGAAGCCGTTTTACAGGACGCTTTTTACCTTTTTTTTTTCTTGTTCAGAATTTAAACCAAACCCGTTTCTGACACGCGTGTGTGTAATTAGGATGTGTGTGAGGTGCTGGATAGAAATGTCGCATGTCTTCTTGCAGCCATCTGCGGAGTTTGTCTCCAGGACATGTCTTTGACCTTTTTGCTTTGCGATAATATTAATTGCAAAGAAAACAGTGACTTTGAAATATTAACATGTTACTGAAAGAAAATTCAGAACAGAGAGTCCAAACTGTCTGTGCCGTTTGGCGTCTTTGTCTGCCTGATGTAAGAGCTCATGGCAGCTTGTGAAAGAGTCTGTTATCTCCGAGCAAAATTCTTAAGTTACAGCATTTGTTGGAACTAAGGTCAGACTGAATGTCAGTGAAAACCAGTCTGGCATCTTTATAAGTACCATTTCATTTTCTCATGAATTGTCTGTGGAGACTTGTCTTGCCCTTTTGTTCCTCCATTTTCAGTTCTCCTGTACTCCCAAAGAAGTCTGGTTTCTTTATCGAGCCATCGCACAGCTTTTGTATTAACACAGTGAATAGATCACAACACATTTAAGATATTTCTTTTATACTGTTTGTATAGTCTGTCGATGACTTTTTAGTTGAAAGAGTGTCTTTTTTTTCTTACCTTTGTGTTATGTAATCGTCTCACGAGCAGTAAAATCTATCCACTACTTATATGTAGTGAAATAAGTAAGGTAGACCTGCCGAGTCGAAATAGACTCTCTGCACTGGCTTATTAAATGTTAGTGAGAGAAAAAAAATCCATAGTCTGAAAATTTGACCACCAGGGGACTGATGGCATTGGCACTGAGCTTTGCAGACCCTGGTCTACATGTTATCACAAGAGGGAAGAGTCAAAAATATGTGAAACCGCTGGAAATGTGGGCTACTTGAGCAGGAGATAGTCTTGAGCCTTAGTTTTTGCTAGGAAAATGGCGAATATTGCACTGATTTTGTTGAAATGTATCCAAACATAAATGGACGTGCAGTAATCAAGGCAAAAAGTCAATGTTTGGGATTACCCCTTAAATTTTTAACACAGCTTGAACTCTTCCGGGTAGTTTTTAGTCTTTTTTTTTTTTTTTAAGGAGTCTTCAAGAATAGTTCTCCAGGCTTCTTGAAGGACAGTGTCATCACTGGTGGGCCGTTGCCTCTGTAGCCTCTTTGTTGGTTGAATTCTCACAGTCCATTTCTTTGCATAACCACCGTTCTATGCAAACTCAGGACCCTGAATCTCGAACAAATCTTTTCCCCATACAAGTCAGACGGCAGGCTTCATCACTAAGCTTAAATGGCTGAGGCCAGTGGTTGGAGCATAAATCAAGGAGACTGCAATCATGCTGCTACCCCACAGGCTGAGCAATCAGAGTAAAAATCAGATATCTAATCCATTATTTTAAAGACCTGAAATTTCCATACATTACCACTCTAATGTTTGGTGCATCATCCATAATGTGGATCATTTTTAAATATACTGCTGACTGTATTCATTCGTGAACAATGTATTTTCACCACAGACAG
Source organism: Hemichromis elongatus (assembly GCA_015108515.1). Lineage (NCBI taxonomy): Eukaryota > Metazoa > Chordata > Actinopteri > Cichliformes > Cichlidae > Hemichromis > Hemichromis elongatus. The sequence continues at coordinate 31,032 of VUQR01035498.1, forward strand.
CTGACAGATTGGTGAACGCCAGGGTGAATTAATAACTTTCAAATGTACCACATAAGCAGGCTGCTTAGAGCCAATGCAAGGTATCAATAAAGATAAAAAATAAATGTCTAATAAAGTCAGAAGGTATTAAAATGCAGAGTGATAATCCGTTAACAACTTATTAATATTCTGTAAGGTTTCATACATCGATGCTTCTGACAAACAGTACCTGCTTGTTTCGATAGTTGCTGTGCCATAAAAGCCTTTTTTCAAATGAAAGATATCAAATAATGAGTAATCTAACCAGGAGAATAGATGGGAGTGTTTCTGGTAACTAATAGTGGGTAAAATCACTTTTTTGTGCTGCCCTGCTTTATAATAGAGAACATTTCCTGCCTCATTAGTAACAAATACTTCATAGCTGTGAATTTACCCTTAATTTAAGCTTTTGAAACAGTGAAGAGATTAAATTTATTAGTAAATACACTTCAAAGTGTGTGTGAATGAGCCACTTTAAAGGTTCTGTGCAGATTGGTGACGGTTTATAACACTAACTAGAGGTTTAAATCTCCGGTCCGCAGACTGCTGACTGTTTTTAATTGGCCTCTGCTCTGCAGCCCATTACTGCCAGCTTTTACCAATACCACTCAGTCAACACTTTTTCTTGTGCCAATGCCATTTAGAGCTACTGCAGTCAAACTACAAGCCGTAAAGTGATAATGCTTATCTGCAAGTACATAGTGGACATCACATTTAACAGCCCTGCTTTTAAGCTTTACTGCAGGAAGACTTTTTTTTATGAAGCACCATCTACTGTAAATATGAATAGAATAAAACGGTGTAAAATGAGAACTGTTGTTGACCTTTCTTGGAAGTCATAGTTCGAAGGTTTTGGGTTTGAGCCTGCTGGTTGTTCAGGGCCTTTCCGTGTGGATTTCCTTGTTCTTGTTTGTGCCTTTGTGGGCTTTTCCCCCACATCTTTCCAAAGGCACTGTAGGTTAGAGGCTCTAAGGCAGGCGTCTTGAACTCCAGGCCTTGTGGGCCGGTGTCCTGCAGGTTTTAGATATCACCCTGGGACAACACACCTTCGGGATTAATAAAGTATTTCTGATTTTGACCACATGATTAGTTCATTACCAGGCATCTGGAGAACTTCAAGACATGTTGGGGAGGTAAATTAACATGCCTCCTTACCTCCTCATTATTTAAATCAGCTGTGTTGGATCAAGAACACATCTAAAACTTGCAGGACACCGGCCCTTGAGGCTGGAGGTCGAGACCTCTGCTCTAAGGAAATGTTCACACTCGTCATTGTTTTCATTTTAAAATGTATACTTTTCCCGTATGTGTACATTAGCACTACTCTGGGGTTTCAGGACTACATAATCAGAGACTTTTGATAATGCTGCTGAGACGGTCATAGTTTAACAACTCCAGGTTTTTGTGTTCAACGCTTTTGGTAATGGTCACAAAAACTGAGGCTGCAACATCACAGGGTCATTCCATGAAATGTCAATCAGTGTCTCCCACCTGAGCCACCTTCCCGGGTAAGCTTTCAATGGTCATTTCACCCCGTGGGACAGGTAGAAGGCTTGTTATCGCACACAAAAGGTTTCCCTTTTACCTGCATTTTGACACCAGGCTCCTAACCTAACTTTGATGCAATCACTTCCATTTCTAATACAGTCATTTTGTAACACTCGTGAATTTGGCTTACAGCTGTGAAATTGAGGAAAAGCTTTGTGTTAACATGTTCAACTTTCAGGCTTTTCCAAATTCTCACGTCGTTTGAGCAAAGGGTCTCAGGTGGCAACATTTTTTATTTTTTATTTTCCCAATTTTACTGATTTTATATGGACCGTGTAGCCAGGCTGAGATACAATTTCATGCATTGTGGAGTTTTTCAATGTTTCTATTTTTCATAAATTCTTTGAAGACCTTGTAATTCGGGTTAGTTTTGGCTTCCATTTGCACCGCTCTATTATGTTGCTGTGTTTGTTTTGCAGTGACTTCCAGTCGATTTTCTGCAGCCATAATCGTCCATAAACTTTTATTGACAGCTTCACCTCACTGTTAACC
>VUQR01035498.1:33109-65099 GCA_015108515.1 Hemichromis elongatus
CCCCCCCCTTGGTAACCCCCCCCCCCCCTCAAAAAAAAAAACCTCTGCTTTTGCTTCTTGCCATTTGTGCTCTTCTTCTTTTGATGCTATTTTCTGCCAGTGACCAGCCATCTGCTTCCACTTCTATTCTATGTGAAGTTCTAGCTGGAGGTCATTTTTATGTCTTCTCAAAGACATTGGTGTGTATGTAGTGGACTATCTATTAGCTGAAAGTCTACAGCAGCTGAACAGTGAAAGTCATGTCCTTGGAAAAAAAAATAGGGAAAGATTCCAGCAAAGACCTGACACAGGACCTGAGAGATGCATCTGGCCCTTCAGCTGATCCATCTAGTGTTCACTGAAGCCTTATCAGAAACAGTCTCAGTGGAAGGATGGCTGTCAAGAAGCCAATGTTAAGGAAGGGAAATGGGAAGAAAAGGCTGTGGTATGCCAAATTTACACAGCAAGTGGACTAAAAATCCATCTGTGAAGGCTACGTAAGGAAATTACAAGATAGCTAAGCTTTCTTAGGCAGCTGTGTAAAAGAATAAAAGTGGTGATACTAAATACTGGCTCACAAGCTTGGTGTATAAATTGTGTTTTTGCTTTTTAAACTGTGCATCTATGTACGTGTCCCCATATTTCCATAAATCGCTGCACCTATTTACATTTTTTCTTTCAATTATATGCTTAAAGATTTCTGTGCAGTAGTGTGCTTTTATAAAAGTTGGAAAATATTGAGACCAAAATCCTGCAAGCTTTCCCTGTCGAGGGAAGCAACGGAAAAGGCTGGAAACAAAAAAAGAACGCCTTTCCACGGTGTTTGTTTCTAACATTAATCTAAAAACAAACAAGATGATTTGTTTCAAATGCATTTATGCTTTTGCTACTAACCTTGAGATAGATAACTGAATTTTGATCAGTTTGTCTAACAAAAAACAAAACCTGAAGTGATTAATTTTTGATGAGACAAAGAAAAGATTACTGCGAGCAGGGAAGTTTTCCTCTGGGGAGAGCCAGTTAGAAAGCGGTTTTAAAATAGTGCTTCATGCACTGGCTGACATGTGGCACGCTGACGAATTCTCAGCAAAATCTAATCATCATCAGAGAGTCACGATAATCAAAAACCTAATATAAAATCACTCATTATGTTTGCAGAGCAAACCCAGATCAGAACCCACGTAAGCGGCCGGATGTCGATGGTTAACGTTTTTTGAGTTAATTTGATTAACTTGGCTGACGGAAACTTCAAAGACGGAAACAGAGAGAAAATACGGCTGTTATATAGTAATTTATTAATTTTGCCGAATGTCTTCTGAAGGGCAATGTACAGCTTTTTACCAGAGCCATGGTACAATACTTCATAATTACAACATTTACAGGTGCAGTTGAGTTTTGTCTTTTTACATCAAACGACGGGGATGAGCAGTGAAGGGAGCACAGAATGGATAAAATGCAGTTTAACACAGACAAAGCAAAAACAGTGCTCATTAGCCAATACCGAGCTCGCCTGCAGGAACGCATTTGTCACCGAGCATCATGACACTCACCCGGCGGCTCGTCGTCTCTTTACAGCAGATGGACTGACAGCCGAATACCGTCAAGCAAAAAGCGTAAAAAAATATCATCATTAATTCACCTAAATATCAACACACTCGTGGCATCGTTTGATAGATACGCCGAACTGAAAGAGGCAGATGGTAAACACAGACTATGCGAGTGAAAATGAGCGGGTTTCATTCACATGTGGAGCAAAAGCAGTTTGTACTTAAACTTTTTTTCTCTCAGACTCATTTGTATTCCACAACAGCCATCTTATAATAGAAAAGATAAAATATGCAAATTTAAGAACGTGGAGTGCTTCGCGATGGCAAATTGAAGGTTAAGATTGATTCAGCAATATCCACTGTTTCTATAGCCAGACGAAACACACACACACAAAAAAAAAAAACAGGGAAAGAAAAGAAAAAAGGAAACCAAGATGTGAATTAATAAAAGGTTACTCAAAGAAGCAATAAGTAAAGAAAAGCCGCGGCTCAAAGCGCTCGTTCCACAGAATGGAGCCGTGAACAAAAAGGAGAGTTCAAAGAGCAGCGATTTCAATGAGACCGGGGGCAACGAGTAATTTCACATCTTTAGCAACAACAAAAAGCTCAACTCCCAAATGTTGCTGAGACAGCTCGTCTTCACTCAAATAACGCTCAGTGCTTCGTTTATCCAACTATTCCACTTAAAAAGTATCGCTGCTGTAACAAACCTTTTACAATATTTAGTTGACTTCTTTGTAAAGCACTTCTTCAAATAAACTGGTGTAGTGTTTTAAAAAAAAAAAAAAATTGAGAAATATCTGCGTCAAAACGAATTTGTTTGGATTTGGAGAAGCATTAATAATTTATAGAGCCACTTCCAAATAATAAATAAAGAGATGAATAAATAAACAAGCAGGCAAGCAAACATCAACAACCACATTTTTTCCCAGTATTATTATTATTATTATTTTTTAGTAGAAATGTCTCTGGTAATTCAGTGTCACCTCCTGTGATATTCTTGAAAAATAGTCTGATACAAGCTATTTACCACGCTGCATTTTCTTTTCTTTTTTTTCTTCTCTCCCAAAGTGATGAGGAACAGTGTGAGGGCTCTGCAGAAGAATGACACATGTGGCTGGCAGCTACAGTCAAACTGATCACCAAAGGTTGAGAGTCAAAGTCTGGCAAAATATAGAGATTTATTCCTCCTCGTAGTCTGTTTCTGATAGTCGTGAAGCCTCCTCAGCCGAACATTAGATAGATCTCTCCTAGTCACAAACGTGTGGAAAGTTTTCCGGGTGATTCTTAGTTTTCTCACTCAATCACTCCAATGTTGAAAAAATACATTTTCTTTTTTTTTTTTTTTTTTATATATTCTTAAAACTATGTTTGACTCTACATTTTGCCTCCCAAAGCTTTTTAGTTCTCCGATGTGCTTTAGCGTCCACTGGGGTTTGAACACACCTCAAAGTTTCTGGTGTAAAAAGCCCGTTTTAGAGAGATGGATTCTTTCCAAACTGGTGGGACGGGAGGAGTGGTGAAAAATAGTCTCTCTCACGGCACAGTGTTTTTTTTGCTGTGTGACTCGCACAGTCTCCAAAGATGGGGCCTGAAAAAAAAAGACTTTCTGTGCAGGCTTGTGGGCTAAAGCACGGTGGCGTTGTGGCCCTCCATCCTGGGCAGCCGTGGGTCCTGAACCGTCCCCATCGTAACTAGCAGTGGGCGGCTATCCTCGGGTATACCTGACTGACCCATGGACACTGAAGTAGGAATGGGTCCCCCCCTCTGGTGGGCTGCTGATGAGGGCATGGAGGTGCCCTGCTGGGGTGGAGGAGGTGGGTTGGCATTACTGTGACTGGACTCCATTGGGAGGCCTTGCTCCTGGTAGCCGTATCCGATGGTGCCACAGGGGAAACGTCTCAGTCTGTAGAGGGGGACTGGGGGCAAGGCGGCTGAATCTAAAAGTAGGGGAGACTGGGCAGCGGGAGGAGGTGGAGGGGGTAGCAGAGGTCTGCACAGACCCTGCTGCTGCTGATGGTGCAGCAGTTGGAGTTGGTGCTGCTGCTGGAGCTGATGCTGGAACTGCTTGTGCTGGTGCTGGAGACCTAACGCCCCTGCCACCTCAGCCACTGTCCGGCCCACGTGCTCCTGCCCTTCTCCAGGGACCCTGCCACTGCTGCCCCCTGCTCCGCCCACCCCTCCCTGCCTCTGCTGCTGTTGCTGCTGCTGCTGCTGCTTCCGTTGCTGCTGCTGCAGGAACCACGAGCCGTACGTAGGGTTCCACAGACTGCTGCTTTTCCCAGTGTGGGCCTCCTTCTCTGAGGGGTGGCCCTGGGCGAAAGCCAGGTTGATGTGTCCTCCCTCTGAGCTGGGCAGGGTAGTGACATGAGGTCCCTTGGCAGTGAGTGTAGAGGGGGCAGCAGAGGTGACTGTGTTGGTGGTCTGTGTGTGAGGGTGCTGGTGCATGTGAAGGTATGGCTGGGGCTGAGCTGATGATTGTGCTTTGGCCTCAGATGCTGTGCTCGTCACAACAACGTGCTCCCCTCCTCTCCGGTTCTCCTCTGTGGGGTAGGCGGGAGGTGGCTGTGGAGCCTCCCCATCAGGCACCTGGGGATTCACCAGTACAGTCGGAGCTGAGGGGTCATCAGGGCGCATGGGGGCATGTTCCTCCTCCTCGGGTACCGGCCCATACTCGATAGGCAGAGCCACGTTCACCACATCGGGGTCCTGAAAGATTCAGAGATCATGGCTGTGGATGAATGGTCAAAGCAGTTACTTCCTTTGTCTAATACTTTTCCTTAGAAAATGTCATGAGGTCAAGCACTGAATTAACGAGAAAGAAATTACAACTGCAGTGCGCCGACAACCTGGCTGCACTAACAGTCATAAAGGGCAACAGATTCTAACAAAGTTGTGGAATATTCACAGTTCGCCTGTGGGTTCAGCAAACTGAAAGCTGCACATCAACAGCTTAAAAGCAAAAGATGCAGCAGCAGTTTACATAATAATCCGAGCCACTCGTCAGCTGTACTGATTGATTGTTTTTGTGAATGACTGGGCAGTGAATTGCAGGGCAATGGCTTTGAAAAGCAGGACAGGTATTATAGGTCATAAAGAAAGCACTGAAGCAGCTTCCTTGCTATTGAAAGAATTTGAACTGCTCTTATTATGACTGCCATGCAGATACTTGACCTAGAAGTGTTCACCATTTCCTACAGATTTGGGGCAGCGTGTATGGATTAAAAAAAGTCACATGCACGATACGAAATATTTTTTGTGAGTTGTAACAATAAACAGCAGAGCAGAATAATCTGCGACGTCGCCTCTGAGTCTATTATCCTGCAGATTGGTCCGACAGAGTAAGAGTATAGTCCACTACTGCACATGATGTGTTCCTCTTAGACAAACACTCCTTTTCATGCACACATACATGTTCTTATGCTCTGTACAAACTCCTCTTGTGTAATCAGTCACAGTTAGGTCAGTGCCTACATGACAGTCAGGTTCACACACGGTGCTCCGTTTAGTTACCTGTAAGCAGTAGTCGATTCTCTCCAGGATGGTTGAGAAGTTGGGCCTGTCTTCAGGCTGGTGCTGCCAACTCTGAGTCATTATACGGTACCTGAAATGCACACGAGCAGAAAACAACTGGGTGTAAGTTAACTAATCTCAGCTGTGGCTACCAGGTCACAAGTGTAGCTCGATGTGTGTTTCTTTATATTTATATATAGATAGAGACAGATTGATGCATAGACAGTTGATAGCGTAGTGGTAAAACTACACGCCTTTGGAGCGAAGATCGCATGTTCGATTCCTATTCAACCCTACATGAATAGGATGACCAAAACCGCTGGTAACTAGGGACTGCTCTCACAGCTAAATATTGACGAGGTACAACACACATGCTACGGCAAGGGGGAGCCAGGACAACAGGTCAGGGGGGGAGATAACATCACCCCCCCCGAGATTTAGTAGAGGTAGGCTAACTAACCAGTGTTAAAGGAGAAAGTTAGTTAGAATCAAGGGTTTAAGTCACACATGTTGTACTAAGTCAAAGCTGGGGACCAGTGAGAGTTGAGGCAGGTACACATTGCTACAAACAAACAAACAAAAAAAAAAAAAAAAACTAGATAGGTCTTAAGAAAGCTTGTTTCATGTCTTTAATTCCTCCAATTCATTTATCTTTTGCAGCCTTAACCCAGAATGACTGTAAAAACAGGAACAAGTACAGTGAGCGAGCTTGCCTGATAGCGTGTGCACGACATCTTCTCTCGAGTGGTAAATGCGCTGGATTATTAGCTGTGATATTCCCATATCGCTGCAGTCTGACTCTGACTCATATTATTAAAAAGAAAGGTTCAATTAAATTAAATTTTCTTTTTAAAGCACCAAATTATAGGAGCAATTGCCTCAAGGCGCTTTACATCCTAAGGTAGAGACCCTGAAATAATACAGAGCAATCAAAACTAGCCATTTTGAGCATGCACTTAGTGACAGCAGGAAAGAAAAACTCCAGGATATCTAGGTTCAGGGAGGGGCAGCCATCTGCCCCAACCAATTGGGGGTGATGGGAGGAACCCCCAATTGGTTGGCTAATCTGACTTTAAAAATGTCAGTGTTTTATACAAAGTTAAACAAACTGTAAAAGAAGCAGAAGCTTGCATGCACTACTAAATCTAGAGTGCATGTGTGAAAATGGCCTATGCAGCATTAGTTCAGTCTACAGTTGTGACTCGGATTAGATGCCATGAGCAGTAAGTATGGTCTGCACTTACACTGGTCCGGGACAGTTTTTAGGTGGGTCCATTCTTCCCCCATTCGTTACAAACTCCAGCACTTCTTGGTTACTGCGGCTCGGGTATGGCATGTAGCCCAACGAGAAGATCTCCCACAGCAGAACCCCAAATGACCTTCGAGAGGCAATTGATGAGAAAAAAAAAGATTAGTCGGAGGGAGAGAAAGAAAGCGAGTGGCGCTAAGGACAATCAAGTCTTAAATTACAGGCATCATCACCGCTGAAGTGGTGAAGGATGAGAGCAGAGGACAAGTATGACACGGAGAGAAATGCAGCGAGGGTTCAGCGGGAGGTGAAACAAACAGACGGGTGTGAAACTCTGGAGGTGAAACCAGTGTCAGTCTGAGAGATGTGTGCAGGGTTCTCACCATGTGTCTGTTTTAGATGTGAAGATGCCCTCCATGAAAGCTTCAGGTGGCATCCATTTCACCGGCAACATGGCACGCCCACCCTTCCTGTAATAGCTCGCCCTGAATGCACAAACACATTTGGTAAGAGACATGCTTGCATAACCGTGTGGTTAATAATGAATCAGACAGAGTATTAAAAAAAAAGGTGAAAAGTTCACAGATCCAGCAATTAATTCAGTGTTTTTCAACGGCTGTATCGGCGCTCTGACTCATTCAGCTTCCTTACATGTTGCTGTGTGAGACCTTCTAAGAACTCCTTATCTCGGAGAGAGGAAGGACGCAGATTTCTCGCCGGGCTGAGCCCTGTCTGAGCCAATTTTAATGCTGCCTTGCCCTTTGCTTTGCTAGAAAAATGATCAGATGCGTGCTGTATCTGATTTTTGGTGCTGATAGAGGTCGCCACCTGGTTTATCTCGCCCTCCCCGAGATGCACAACGAGGACAGACGTGAAGTGGCTCCCATTCGGCTCCACGTCCATCACGGTGTCCAAAAGAAGAACGGACATATGTCAGGATCAGAGCTAAGTGGTGTCAGCTGCTGTCGGACAGGGAAAACTTTATTTTTGGCAGCGTTTTCTGTTGCGGTGGAGTAAATCTGTTTGCCCCCAGTAATACTGTCATAAAAATATCAGCGTATTCCCTGAGCACTTGTTCATAAACATGGCAATTCTTGATAATAAATGAGACTGTGTGACTGGCTGGGTGGTTGCCAGTTCAAATCCCCGGGGCCTGAGGAGTAACGCTCTTTCTCTGCTGAAAACAGCAGCTGCACCGCTAAAGCTGCACACGGCTGCACAGGAATGAATCGTAATTACAGTGGGCAGGTCCCAGGTGTAACTAGTGTTCCCTGGTCGAACACATAAATATAGAGAGAAAACAAACACATCAAAAACAGGGTGATAAACAATGAATAGACAGTTGTAGCTTGGGTAAATTATGGGATGGTCTCAGGAGCCTGAGCTGTTTAGATGCACCATCTAAAACCTGCACACTTGGCTGTATGTCCTATATTTGTCTTTAGGTAAAGTGGGCAAGTGCTCATATCCAGCTCCATATCTTCATATTTGAAGTCATCATTTGCTTCAAAGTTTAAAACATGTGATAGTTTAAAATAGAGACAATGTATCTTATCTTGGGCTTCTGAAAGAAGCCCGTTTCACTCCTCTCCCTTTAAACCAACTTTCTTCTAAATGGCTGCTTCTGGAAAGCAGAAGAGTTGAACAGTGTGTGTGTGTGTGTGTGTGAGAGAGAAAGCTTTCATGGGCACACCCAAAGTTGTGAGCGGCTCGACTATATTATAGATATCCTCAAGAGCTGAGGGAAGAAAAACTGTCTGAATCCGAGCATTTACAGCAGCTGGACGCCTTTTGGCTCATGGGAAATACTTTTACATCCTCCAACTTCATCATTTTGAAACCTGGGTCATCATTAACATCCAACATTGGAATGGCATATAAATATGTGATGGAAAATAAGAAAAGGCATAATAGTCCCACTTTCATTTCATGCTCTCCTGGGGCAAAAATGTCCAAACTTCTGTTAAAAGCCAGTGTTCTGTACCTACTGTATAACCTGCAACTGACATTTAAATTAAATCCAAAAATAATATGAGATGAGCGCCAAGAGGCTAAAACAGAAGTAAAACCTGCAATATTTATGCAGTATTAACAATCTGCAGCCAAGGCCTGGCCTCAGTTATTAAATTTTGGTCATAAAGATGGAGTTTCCTTTAATTACAAAGTCAGGTGAGAGCTTTAATAGACTGCTGCATTTCCTACAGTATGAACCCAGGGCAAACAGCAAGAGCCGGCACTCATCATTTACTTTAACTTAGCTGCAGCTGCGACTCTTCAGGGGATCCACGAGTAGAGATGAATATAAATGATATGCCGACAGATAATATGGTTAAAAGGGAAATATAAACTATTGGCATAAGAAGTTACCCTTGAGGGAAATTACACATAATCAATGAAGCAGAGAAAACAATCACTAGTGAAGTCTGTTTGCTTGACAGATTAGCTGAGAGCTACACTGCAGGGCAGACACTCAGATATGCACCCTGCGACTTAATCCATCACTTAAAATAACATGCCCCAGTCAGTGATGGGAATCAGCTACCAGCCCCATTTTTAGGCCCGCAATTACAGGATTGAATCGTGCTACCGCCCCATTCCCCTCTACGTCCTCGGTACCCCTCTAATTTTCTTGTCCATCCTAATAAAATAAACGGTGAGCGAAGTGGAGTGGCGTCTGTAAATAGATGCAGTAAGACCAAACTGCTGCAGGAGCTCCCTTTATTCTCCTAAAATGTCCTTTTTGTTGCCGGATACCGCGGCCGCCCTTAATGACCGGTGCGATCGAAATAAATAAAATCAGATGAACCAAACTCTCCGCTCTGTCCGTTCTCAGGCAGTTAGAGAACGCTGAATCATTCTGAGAAAGATTGAGGGATGGTAACATGTAGAACACGAGACTGATAATCCCGCTATCGGTAGATCAACCCCCTTTTCAGCACAGGGTTTATGGACATATTTATTACTCCTGCTAACACCTCCAACACTGACTGAAAGCTGAGCTACAGATTAGGGAGGCTTAAATACAGACTCGGGAAATCTATAGCTCAAATGGAGGTGTTTTATGTTTATGTGTGAGCAACTCTGTGTGCAAGAGGGGAGCTGCGAGATAGAGAAGTATTAGGGGGGAAAAACTAACACTAAGAGACAAAGGCATGGAGCGGGCTGTGTTGAATGGAAAGTAAGATAGTTGCATGCACCTAAGGACACAATGGTGGAGGCTAATGTTTGTGTCTGTGGAGCTGGATGTCTTTGTTCTGCTTTTATTGTGCGCCTGCATGTATGCACACCAGGCTGACTTTAATAAATACAGCCTAGAGTCGTGCTACACAGCTACTGTTATTAGACCCTATGAAAATATGGTCATTTAAGGCGAAACAGTGGATTTCTCTTCATACTGGCAGCTGTTCACCTTAGGATGACGGCTGTCTGCCAGTTATTGTCTACCCAGCTTTTTATTTGCCACCACATCACTGGTGCGCAGGCATGCGTGAAAGACTGTGTGAGTGAAATTCTGCAAGTGCAAGTATGCCTGTGGCTCTATCAGAATATAAAAAGCTGACATTAAGCCATGTCCTGCTGCCTCACTGGGGGCACCTGTCGCCCTGTGATCGCCTCAAAAGAACCCCATGTCACTTGTCACATAGCAGTATGGCCACATCGTGAAATGGCAAAAATAACGCACCAGCAGCCTGGTAGCCATGTGTGCAGAACAACCCGCCCTCTCTCCGAACACAATAACAATAATAATAAAAAGCCCCTGCACCAGAGCTTCAGGCTGAGAGATAACAACAAAAATCGCAGTGAGGCACCTGAAAAACTGACATCAGCAATTAAATCAAGCGTTCCTAAAGTGGCTCCCCGGGGATATTGTGCAACAGCTTTTTCCGGATGCTCTGAGAGTGACTTTGCTCTCGTGTGACTTTTCATCGCACGATTCAAAAGCGCTGCGCTGATCTAGCTGAGTGTTGTGACATATTTTCCCTGCTCTAATTTCTTACCAGATGAAAGGCTTGGGAGATTTCCCTGCTGGATTGTGCGTTCATTTAAATGGTGCCACGTGAAATAATGGTAGCTATGTTAAAAAAAAAAAAAACCCAAAAAGGGATGGGAACAATGACTAAAGACGAGCTGGTCTAGATTAAAAGAACGCTTAAGCAAAACAGTGTAACAGAGGATAAAACAGCTGAGCTGCTGTATTTACTGGATAAAAAGTCCTGGACCAAAACCATTTCAACTGCTTTTTTTTTTAGCCACACAAGAAAGAAAAACCTCGTATTGCTCATATAAGTGGACGATACTACACAGTGGAAGATACTGTAAGCGAGAAGAGGTTTCTCCACCAGAGATATCTGATGTTGTTCCCCAATAGCATGCAGCAAATGCTTTTCCAAGCAAATGGATCACTTTTTCTAAGAGCAACAGGCATCTGAGAAGTCAGTGTTGGTGTTCCAGCCCAGAAGTCAACCAGCGGCCAGTCTGCTCAATGATTTTCTGGAAAAGCTACACAGCTTCCTTCCAGTCCTGTCATGTGATGCCAGGAAGCAAAGGTGTAAAAAGTGGTACTAGGCTAAAACCCAGTGATTGCTGTTTAGGTCTTCCAGTCATCCTGCTCTCCGATTTTTACTTGCCATTAGGTCAGAGTCATAGACTGTGTAAAAGAAAACTATTATCGTCCCCCACATGTTTGTTTCTGTCTGTTTGGTGTGAGCTGCATCCCTTTGGACTTTAACTGGATACTAATTCAGCTGAAGCTGGCCAACTGGACCAAAATGTTCTTGCCTACTGCCTAGCTGTGTTAGTATTGTACCTGTAAATGTCTCGAGCCATCCCAAAATCTCCAATCTTAGCGACTCGTCCCGGTCCTTTGCAGGTCAGAAGGCAATTCCGTGCTGCAATGTCCCTGAAAGAATGGAAAAACACACGAACTTCAGGAGAATCAGGTGAGGATAACTTTCTTACATCAGGCACACAGCAGGACACTTTACACAGTTCTCACTACTGAAATACTCTGTGTGGTTTCAGCGTAGGTGCTGACTGACCCATTGTGAATTCATCACCCAATATGCAGACTTTGTGCTCGGGGTACTGGCAGGTTATAGACTGTTTAATATCTAATCCCACTGTATTGTACATTTGTATTCTTACATGCTGTGCATGTGTGAAAACAGCTTAAGCCTGAATTATACAGCACGACAAGGTGAATACTGATGCTCACAAAGCTCCTCTGCTCAGAAGTTTTTCATACATTTGCATCTATAACATCTCCATGTATAAAACACCTACAGATGCTCCCTGTTGGATCTGAAGTTCACTGTAACTACCAAGCTGCCCCGGGCAAGCTGGCAAAGTGTATAGTTTCCTATGACTCTGCCCACATGGCTGGATCCAAAGAAACGATTGAAATGTATGTGCAGGCTGAGTGGGTTAGAGGAGAAAATTCATATTTGCACTGTTCTGGGCCGGTTATTCTTTGAGTAAAATACAGTAGTTCTCACAGCGTGCTGTACTGCTGTCTGGGGAAAAAGAAACAGAGCCCACACACTTTCCTCTGCTCCCCAGGCATCGAACTTTCTCAACATCTTAAGAAGTGACGTAGCGCACTGCTCGTCTTCACGCTGGAGACAAGTGAGCACCAAAGGCCAATAAACAGCCAGCCTTTAGCATCAGAATAACATCATGTGGCACAGATCTCAGACTAGATCACGAAACAGGATACAGCTGGAAACCACCAGCGATAGAAACCACAGCACCGGCCTCTGTGTGTAGACACAAATGCACGTGCACACAGGTTTTGATGTTTGGCCTCCAAGCTCAGATTAGAAATGACATAATGAGGATAAAGTAATGGTTCAGACTGATTTAAACTGAGGGCTTTTTAACCACTGCACACAGCTGCCCCACTTTAGTCCACCACAGCAGTTGTAAGCTAACATTATAAAAGTATTTCATCGCGTTAGTATGAAACACAATAAAATCCTCTCTAGGACATCAGCTCCACTTTCTCCAAGTTTCTTTTAAACTTTATATTAAAATAGTCAAATGAGTGTCAGTGTCTGTAAATTTGGTTATAAAAACAGAGAAGGGAAACTTCCTCCTCTTTTTCAGGAACAAGAGGTGAAACAATTAATCCATTTAAGGTCATCTAAGCCGCTTCAGGAAAGCTGAATAATTTGTATCGTAGCGCGACTCTAATCAGTGGGCGAGAGTGCACACACACGCACAAGCGCGCACACACAGAGTCATGAGGTGCTATTACTAAATCCAACTAGCTTTGTTTAATGGCTTGGAAGAATTCATGGAAATGATTTGCTTTTGCTTGTAGGCGAGGAAGAGTCTTGAAATGCAGCATACTGCTGTGACAGACTGGTCTAAAAGCTTAAGGGAAGGACACAGATGTGTTGTACGTGCAGCACAGCGATATGAGCGGAGACTGTTGTTAAAATATTATTAACCGGCCTTATAATGCGAACCTTATTTACAGTAAATTTTCACTGCAGCTTAAAGACCCATTTCATAGCAGCACTTACAGAACAATATGCGTTAGCCTATTTTAACACCTGCGGTTGCACGAAACTGGCCGACTCCTCAGTACAGTGATAATTTTCAGGTGGCTACAGTTGCCAGGCCGCCTGTAAAATGAAATAACCAAAGAGCAACACTGCACCATCCACAAGCCATAAAATGGAAATAAGCAGAGAAACACACATAAGCTGGAGTAAGTCATTCTCAGATGACATTAACCCCGTGATTTAACCTCTTGGTGAACATAACAGCTCTTCATCCAACCCAGTAAGCCCTGAGAGAAAGCTGCTTTCTTTTTTATTCTTTTTTTTCTTTTTTTGGAGTAGCAGCCTACTTCACTCACATGCCCTTTACTCACCCCCAAGTAAACACACTTCTATAAAAATGAAATTAGCCTCAAGGACAGCGTTGGGGGGACTTTTAATACAAGTTCAAAGGCAGAGAATCAGGTTGAATAGAAGATCACGAGGCTCCGGAGAAGAGTCGGCCATTAGGTGGATTGATGGAGCTTTACTGTACCACGGCGGGGCAAACAAGGTTTAATAGGCCTTGTCTGTCATTGGCCAATCAAAAGGCAGAACTCGGGGAAGGTGGATGTGCTTTAATTGTTCTGATTTGATTGCAGAATCAATTCTGACCTTTTCTCGTATTAACACGTACTTGACTTTCCTCATGCACGTCGACGAAGGAGATTTTTGTAAGTCGTGTTCAAGAGGGGCTTTTAAAAATTCTTTAGTCACATCACATGGTTCACCAGCCACTGTGAATATGAGCAGAGAAGGGGCATAATGTTGACTTGCGCCTCGGATACAGAGCGTAAAAAGGCAAGCCGGCTAGCCCATCTGGCTGCTTCGATGCTAAACTCAGCACTTGTCCTTTCTGCTATCTCAGGGAAGGCAAAAGGCATACTGAGGCCATATGTTATGCTTGGACAGATGCAGTCAGTTCATTATTCCGAGTACATGTTAGATGAAGGCAGGGAACTCTGTTTGTTTGAATGCACATTTGCATTCCATATTTATACAGTGGCATGCATACCTATATGTTCTGCATATTGTTCATCTGCCAAGGCAAAAAGCCGAGGCGGGGGTTTGTGATAGGTGCCGTTTGTTTTCCTGTCAGCTAGATCACGCAAAAAAACCCCATCAAGACGAAGAGAGGGATACATTAAATTTTGATGCAGATCTAAAAACACTTTCTTTTAAATTGTGAAATACCGCACAAACCTCAGTGGGGGAGCTCCCCGAACATGTCAGTCTGATCGGTTTTGCTAGAAAGGCTACAGAACCACTGTATTCACTGTATTCTTTTATAATAACACGCTCCATTTGTTTTTGCATAAGTATATGCACAATGTGCAGCCATCTGCTGATGTACCTGTGTATAAACTGGTTCTCCTCAAGATACTGGCAGCCCTTAGCGATGTCTCTGGCCACATTGAGGAGGTCCACCATGGTCAGGCTGGATGGTTGATCCTGATCAGACAAGAGACAGAGAATAAACTAAAATTTAAAAATAGTATCTTAAAGAGTTAATAGCCAATATATTTTTCATGAATAATGATTTATTGATTTTTTCAAACAATACAGACAGCAACAAATCAGCACAGCCAAATACAAACAAGAAGAAAAAAAAAGTCAGTATAGTTTTATGATAACAGTCCCTTAGGTTGTTGTTAAGCTGTGTGGCTGCAAATTTACCATTTTGCTTCATCCTCAGAGTAAAAAAAAAACAAAAAAGCCTCTAAAAACACAGCAAGAGAGACCAACCGATACTGCCCATCATAGATTTCTCTGTATTGGCATATGCATTGTCAGATATGTGCTGAGATTATATATATTACTCGTCAACCACTTTGTTCGCTAGTGGCAGACAGGCTGGTCTGAATAGTTCAGAAACTGCTGATCTGCTAGGATTAACCCTTACAGCAGTCTCTAGGGTTTATAGAGACTTCTCCGAAGAAGAAAAAATATCCAGTGAGCTGCAGTTCTCTGGGTGAAAATGTGTTGTTGATGCCAGAGGTCAGAGGAGAATGAGCAGACTGCTTCAAGCTGATAGGAAGGCAAGGCTCTTCTCCAAGAACTACTTGTTACAACCAAGGTAGAAGAAGATGTAGAAGTGAATCTCTGAACACACAACATGTCAGATTGGCCGCAGCAGAAAACCATGCTGTGTGCCACTCCTGTCAGCTAAGAACAGAAAACTGAGCCTACAGTTTAATTACATTGCTTTTTTTAGTCTGGAAATGTTCACACTGACAAGAACCCAGTTGTTGTACTTTCATAACTGTCAAAAACAGTAAAATACTTCCACGAATCAATGAAATCTTGGCAACAGCGTAAAGTGAGGCTACATCATTAGCGCTAATGGTAATGCCAACGCTAGCTAGCTTACAATGAAAGATTTCCTTCCTTCACACACTGAAATTACAGGTGTTGTGACATTGTTTGTTCTATACAGGTGTTAAGTTTTCACTTAGTGTATCTGGTGAGTGTTAATAGGTTGCAAATGTTCACAGCACCTAGTGCAGCTTTCGTCATCGTGTGCAGCGTGGTGCGTTCAACTTAGCTACCCCGTCAAACTTGAAGCAGTACACATATAAGTGCGTAGTTTATATACAGTTCAAAGTGAGAAATGATAATGATGTAGAGTTAAGTGGCTGCAGAGCCAGTTTGGATATCAAAACGAGAGAATAAATGCTGGGCTTCATCAGGTGAACACGAAGACGAGACTGAATCAGTGCACTGTGTCATGTGATGTGTAGGCGCTTAACGCATAAAGTAGTACATTTGTGCATCTTACCCTCCTGAAACTTCGAGTCCTGTTTTAGACTTTGTTAACAATAGCGACATTTTTGTATTATCTTGTGAAATAAACCCACACCCACTATTAAAAAGTTACTTTTTGTTCACAGTCGATGTCTAGTTTTTACTGTTATCAGGCCCAGTTAATCCCACACAGGGGGCAGAGTCTCAGGAGAATGAAGTGCAATGTTCACTTTAGTGCCAAGCAGCAGTGTGTCTCACCAGCCGGGGTCTGGTCTCCCTCAGGAAAGTCTTGAGGTCCCCTCCAGCCATGAGCTCGAGCAGGATGAACCGGGGCATGGCCTGCAGACTTACTCCTATACAGCGCACAATGTTCTGGTGGTTGAACTTGCTGCAGCGACGCAGCAGAGAAACACAGGTCAGATTCCTGCTGGTGCTGTACAACAGACTGAATTGTGTTAATGCTTAATTAGCTTTTACCTGATGATTAGAGCCTCCATGAGGAAGTCCAATTCATCCTGCTCAGAACAAACCTCAGGAAGAGTCTGGTTTAAATGGAAACCAAATCTCAGTGCAACAAATGGTAATAAGCAAGCTGTAATTGGCTTCAAATGAAATAGCAGTTCTTTGTGTTGCACTTAAGGCTTCAAGCTTTACAGCTGAAATAAACCTTTTTATAGATGGGTACAAAAAACACTTTTGGTCTCTAGAGCCACTTTCCTCCTGTCACGACGCCTGGGGAAAACTCCTCTTTTTAAAATAAAAAACCTGTTTGATCTGTGTAAAGGCTAAAGGTTGGAATTATTAGTGGCCTGGACATTGTGAGTGACAAGCGGGTTCTGATTAAGCCGCTAGCAGTCTGCTAGTCTTCACCTCAGCTAATTGGAGTCACTGAACTGGACCTCTGGACTGCGTTTGTCGCACTGGTGCCTTTTGGAGCATTTTTAATGTAATTATCACACAAATAATATGGCTCACTGTGCGGTTAAGAGACCATCCAAGAAGAATGTGCTCCAGCTTTGGCGAGTGAAATTCTAATATTTCATTAGTCTGTTAGCGCTAATTAGCAGCAATCTGTGTATGAGTATGCAACCATCTATTAATGCATATTGCTCACCAGGCTCACTGTGTCAGCTGACAATTTAGCACTACACCCTCACGCCCAAAAATACTTTGTTTTGGTCCAAAGCAAACAATAGCTATAATGCTACAAATTGTCGATTTAGAATGGAGCTTTATAAACCAGCTGGTGGTGTCCCAATGGGTATATCCATCTTTTATAAAAATTCTGTGGTAATAAGTGTTGCATACAGTATTTATTATATTTTGTCTCTTGAGCTGAACGACACTGAATGTAGGGCAGTGAAAATAGCTGTAACAGTAGTTTTGTTACAAAGCTTTTAACTGAGTTTCAAAACGAGCCCTCAACTCTGTGATTGCCGGAGAGACGCCGCACAAGCGTCCATCACATGTAACCCCACTGCTACTCTTCCTGCTTCATGACTCACCTTGACTGCAACTTGCAGTGGACTTGGTTCACCTGGTATCCCCACTGCAAGACCTTCATAGACCTCACCAAACGCGCCGTGACCTAGACCTCTGCAAACAAACAAACATCCAGTTTAACAAAGAAAATTTTAAATAAGAACAGTGCTGACACCTCTAAACTGAAGACGCTTGAACAAGGCAGCAGAAAGACACATCCTAAACAAACCTTTGTCCAAACATCGATTACCTAAGGAGCTAAGCACCGGGTAAACAAGTGGGAGTCATGTTGTAAATCAAAAAGAGTGATTTCTTTCAAACAGGGTGGTTGACATGCTAGTCAGTATTCTAATTTAGCCGTCTGACAGCTTTTTTAGCCCACAAAGAAAAATAACTGTCTTTATCCTGTTGTAGAAGTGAATTTTAAAATGAAAATGCTGCTTTATAGTTTCCATTTTTTAACTTTTTTTTTTTTAGTTGTTTCAGTTGATGTGACTCTTGCATAACTAGATGTGTCATGAAAGTAAAAAAAAAAAGAAAACTATTAATGACTTCAAATGATTAAAGACCTCAAGTGATGACCTGGTAATCTATAAACACAGAGAGGAGATCATTCTGGAAGAAATTATTTTTCAGAAGCTCGGATCCCTGCGGTGAACACCGTGAGACGTCACACTATTAATATTATTTCCTCTCACACCGTTCTGCATTTTTGAGTCTAACATAAGTGGATTTCCACAACCTTTTTGTAGGACTGACAACTTCAGTAATTGCACATTTGACGCGTTCAACCCATCTCTGCCCCACAGTAATGAGATTACTTGAATATTTTACCTGGTGAGAGAAATGTTTCGCCTCGGCACTTCCTTCAGGTCGTTGACCGAGGCCGTTTTGCCAGCGAAGCAGTAGTTGGGGTTGTAGTCTGTCATGATGGTGGAGGCCCGCAGCTTACTGAGCTTGCAGTCTGGACTCTGCAGCTCTAGCTGAATAGATTGCAGTTCTGTGTGTTTACGCCTGTACACTGGTAACATGAAAATAAAAGAGGAGTTTCAATCCACTACCGAGATATCGACATAATAATAATAATAATAAAAAAAAGAAGAAATAGCAAAACCTAAGTCCTTTTGGTAAAAAATTACCACTGGCAGCCAAAGCTCACAAAGCTTTTCCAGTTATTATTTCTCCAAAGAACACAAAGCTGTACAGCACCAGTCACTTAAATAAAGTCCACTGTGTTCGTGAGCACTGATTCCTTTTTATCCAATTTCAGATTTTTCCCCAAAAATCAGAAAGAGCATGTTTTAGATACATGTGCACATATAAAGTGCATAAACAACAACGGAACCAAAGTGTAAGACCCAAAGACCTCACATCTTTTCCCTCAATATTGCAAATGGATGCACCTCATTGAGAACAGCATGAAGTATGAAAGCTCTTTGTTTCTCTCTCACACACCCACACACACCAAACTTCACACTTTTTAGTGCTAGAAGACTCAACCTGGACTGTGAACATATTAGTTTCAGGGACAATTATTTGTGTGCGTGCTAATGTGTGAGTTGGGGAGCTATTTATTTACCAAGTGCTGTCTAATGTACGAGTGCTGTCAGCTGCTGGTTAAGCATCCATCCATCATTAATGTGTTTCATTCATCAGAGAGGTTGTCCCACACCTCATCTGCCCTTGCTTCATCCGCTAATGTGCGTTCAAAAGTGTAGGTGGGAGTCTGAAAATATGCGTCAGCCTGGATGTGATGGCTCAATGAGTGTGTACTGTATGTCTGGTGGTAAAAGTCTGAAAGCAGGCGTGCTGGGGGATATTTAAAATGTATAACAAACAAGAAAAGAAATCATGTCGGGTTTACATTTGGCTTAAGGCTTGTATCCATGAACCTCTGAACCGCGTCCAACATGTAGTGAGAACAAATTCATGGCGTACAACAATGTGGCCGGATAACTTGAGGGTTGGATGCTATAGAGGAGAGGAACTATATGGCTTATTATCAGAGCTCGCCAAACCGTGCACTTCAGATAGCACGGAGGTGCATTAGTGCCTTTGGAATTGGCAGCTTGCTCATCTGGAAACGCACAACCAATGCTGAAAGGTATCAATGGAAAAAAAAAGTCTGCTCCCATCCAGACTTCATCAGGGAAGACCTTAATATTTCAGCAAGACAATGCCAAACAGCATAGTGCATTTATTCCAGCAGCATGGGCTTATAGCAAAACTGCCCAGCTGCTGAACTGGCCTTGCTGCAGCCCCTGAAAACATTTGGATCATCATGAAATAAAAAAATGCAACAAAGACGAGCAAGGACTGTTGCACAGCTGGAATCCTCTATTGGAAAAGAATGGAAGAACATTTCTCTCCCAAAAGTCCAACAGCTGCTCTCCTCAGTCCCCAGATGTTTACAGCCCGTTGTTAAAAGAAAAGGGGACGTTACAAACTGATAAACATGTCCATGCGCCAGCTGTTTTAAGACATGTTGCTGCCGCCAAATTTATATATTCTACTGTAAATAAAATAAGGGTTAATGAGATTTGTAAATCATTGCAGTCCCAGTGTTTTTTGGGAATTGAGATAATGTTAGCTAACAGACGGAAAGAAACTCTCTAACAATCTCCTAATAAAATCTGTAATATTTAATACCGTATGTTGCATTGTGGTATGATTGCGTATAACTTTTTGTCAGTGATCAGGCAATTCAAGTGTTAAAAGTCACAGTGCTCATTAAAGAGCAAAGTACTTTATGTATAGCAGGAAGTACTGAATCGGTAAACAAGGAAATACACCTTCCTGAAATTAGTCTCAAATTAATTATGTTGTGTCCTCCTCCACCTAAGAGCCCCCAGCTGCAAAGCTAAGCACGGGGAAAAAGCGCCAGACTGAAATGAGAATAAAACGAGTGCAGACACTTACTGATCATCCAGGCTTTTGCAGATCATGTCAAACTGTCTAATTTTCATTCTAAAAATTCAGTCAAATGATCAAGCAGGATAATGTCAGGTGTTGCTGACAACAAATAATTGTTCCAAATTCATATTAGTTGCTGACAAAGATGTGTCAAGACTTACTTATCATGACTCCGGACACGGCCAGCAGGAGGGCAGCGATGAGCGCCGAGGTGCCCACAGACAGACCTAGTGCCAGGTGCGAGAGAGATGGCTGCGGAGGCAGCAGAGACACTTCTGCAGGACAAGGGGAAACAACGGTGTCATACAGTTGTTATCTTCCCCCAGAGGAGTATTAACATTCACTTCACCACACTGATCCCCGACTTAATTAATGATGTGAAAGCGATGACACAACAGAGCTTAGGAGCGGCGACGGACGGTGCATGTCAATTCCTTTTTTCTGTGCGGAGGGGAGATCGTTTGGCTCGTCTAAGCTGAGGAACAAATCTGAACACCGAGAGAGACCATATTGAGATTGTGACCTTTTTACGACCTAGCATCACAGAATTATCTACCGCTTGTCATTACAAAGAACAGATTTGCAAATCATCGGTTGAGGAGAGCGTCTAGGTCATTAAGATATTATTGAGACGGTAAAAGCCCTGTTATTTTGCTTGAAATTATAAAGTGACACTCTGCCACATTAATTCATTTCAGATCTACATTCATAAACGTGTTATCTGCCTCAGATTACAAATCATAATTGAGGAGGCAATTCTGGGTCTGTAGGGGTTTGACTACGCTGGCTTGTTTGAGTTGAACCCAAGAAGAACGCCGTTTTCAGACATTTCTGAAAGCTGATTTTTAGTCGATGGGCCTAATGGGCAAAGCTAGCTCCATGAAGGCTCATTAAGCCCATTATGAAACACATTCACAATCCACGGTGTAATGTCACTACATCAGTACCGAGGTGAAACCTTTTATCCTACATCCTTGACATCCTGAGATAAAGCGCTTTTATCTGACTGCAGCACTGACAGCGAAACGACCGGACAGGAATTCACACGGCTATTACTGCTACGGTTACATTCGTTTTCAATGAGAGGTTAGCTTATCCTACTTATTGATGATTATTATGAATGATTGAAGCACTATTAAAAAACATTTTCTCTGATAAAGATTCAATAAAGTACAGAACCTTCCAGGCTTAATTTTGCGGATTAACTCATTATCTGTTCTCTGAGTCACAGTCTATTATAGGTACAATTACATTCAGCTCATTTCATGGAAGAGACAGAATTAGTCTGTGGTTCTTCATCAGTTGGGCTCCACTACTGTTATGTTCTGTGTCAGACCTGTGGCGTTGATGCAGGAAACTTCATCCGGTGCCAGGATGAGGCCTTCATCGCAGAAGCAGATTGTGGAATCTATGTCAATCTCGTGGCATTCGTTGCTCTCGCAGTGGCTGCAGTTCTGCACCGGGCTGATGATCACCTCGCCGTCCCCCTCCATACCTTTAGGTATCCACGCACACACACAGACACAGCAGAGCAGAGGTTTCTAAAGCGAACAGGATTTGATTAGATGGCTCTAGGATGTGCTCTGGTTAAATGAGCCAAAGTTCAATAACGCTCCTGATGTAATTTACAGGAAACAGTCCTGATTACAGGATCTATAAAAAAAAAAAGAAAAGAAAAACTTCCCATTGTGTTCCAGCATATAGTATCCTCACTCACACACCAGAAAGGAGATCACCCACATTTTAACTGTGTAAACGGTAAATAAAACCCTGCAAATCAAATAACGCTTATATTAAAAGGAAAACATCAAGTACTGAAAGAGAAATGTGATTGTTTTTCGAACATCGTGGTGTAAATTTGAAAAAAAGTTGGATGAGGGGTATAAAGTCTCCTCTTTCATATTTTTTATATTGCTCTAAATGTTTTCAGACAGGCCAGTTTAACCCTCAGACTCTTTTTACATTGATTTGGAATCATGTTGCTTTAAAAAAACAAAAAACAACAACATTAGGTTTTGCCCACAAAGGACGTCACCTGGACATCACTCTCTCTTTCTCCAAAATCTCTGTGCGTCATACAGCATTTATGATTCCTTCAAGTTTCCCAATTCTTAGTTCTTTTTAGTTAAACAAATAGTTTACATAGTTTCCAAATTGCTCTATTCTGTTTGTATTTACATTTTACAACATGAAACAGGGTTGCAGCATTAATAACAATACTGGTGGACGTCAGTTCTACCTCTGAGCCTCCTAGTAGACACGCCTATGGTATGAATCCAAGGTGACATCTTTCTCCTGATCTTGTGTTCACAAAGCTTTGAGGTCAAGGTCACTGAGATATAACATTTGTGTGACATTTTTAGCAGATGCACCTGTGTTATCAATTTCAAAATATTCGGTGACTTCCTTCTTGAGTTTCAGAAGATTTTCAGAAAACCTGACCTCTTACTTTGACCCCGAACTCGTCTAACTCGTCTGACTTCTTAGTATGGTATCAATTTGAAAACCCTGTGTTGCCTTGTTATTGTATTCACGAGCTTGGGTGTTGATACCCTTTCAGCCTTTTACAGCTGATGGACAAATACTAAGTGAACAGCAAACTGCTCATTAGGGAAAAAGCTAAACGTTAGCAGACCTGTGACTTTATTAAAATCCTCAGATTGAGGATTGATATCTGGGCTACTGATGACAAAGCACACGGGTCACTTCTGCTCCTTTGCTCGACCCAGTGGAACAAACTGGTGCCCAAATGTTGCAGAGCTTTAAGGATGAAAAGTAAGAAACACTTTAAATTTAAGCAGCTCAAAGACAGCCATCCAGATCTGAACACAGAGGTCTGATGTATCTGCTGTTAACTCTTTATCAAGCAAAAGCTAAAATGCTGCCGTGTGAAACAGCTTGTTGTGGAAATGCTCCACACACACAAAGGCTAACATTACTTTGTTAAGGCTAACCCAGGGAGAGCTCATTATGATAACTCGGTGCTCGCTGTTGCTATGGAAATACATTTATTTGATTGATTGAGTTGTTGTCTCTAATTTGGTATCCAGAAAAAAAAAAAAAATATATATATATATATATATATATATTATATATATTTAACAAAGTTTTCTGCACAATGGCAGAAGACCTTTTTAAATATAGATAAATGATCATATTCATATTACTCTTATCTAAGTGCCTTTACTATCTGGCCAGTTCAAACTGCTATAGAGCAGTTTATAGAGGCGGGTGGGTTGCTTTTGTTGTGTGGGGGAACTGGGAGCTTGCAGATTTCCATTACAGCCCAGTCTTGCCTAAAAATAGATGAATTCAGTGATTGTGAATAGAGGTGTGAGTAATCAGAAAAAAAGATCCTTTGACTAGAAGAAAAATCCGCAACCTCTCTGCCCTCCACAGCACGACTGCTTACAGCCACGAAGACTTTTAAAACATTATTCATTTATTTCAGATTTGGGGAAACCAATTCTCTTAATTGTGAACTACAGCAAGCAGGGACAAGGCGGTGCAGCACAGATTAGTTTTGGGTCGTGAAATTCTGTACTGTTTAGTAAGCAGAGCAAATGCATTCATCTGTAGGATCTATTTTCTCTCATCATTCTGTTATCAGCTTCATACGTACAAATACATAAATCTAACCCAAAAACACAGAGACGGCTCTAAAGAGGAATACAAATGTGTCGAGAACAGCTGCTGACTGCATACTAATATAAAGGCGTGTTGTGGCTCTTTAGACACAGGCGTGCTAAGTGCTCCTTCATGTTCATGAAGTGAAGATGGTGATGATTATTGTAACAAAGATTTCTGAGACATCCTGTTGGCACACCTGACTTATTCTAATAAAAATACCCTTCTGTGCTGTGGTTGTTTCACTATCAATGCTTGACAATGATCCCGATAAAGAGGAGTCATTTTTCTCCTCAAAAGCTTCTTGAATAATGATTTGCTTAGTCTCTTTCCATACTCATGAAAAACTGGGCATTCTCTTACACACCGGTGCATCGACAGAGACTCATTTATATACTCCTGGCTTCTAATAACATTCATGCTCTCCTCGGTGCCTCCCTGCATCTAGTGGCCAGCTGTGCAGCCCTATCTGTATTACAAAGGATTTGAAGCAGTATGCCGTATTTGGTGGATTAGGAATCCATATCGCAAACTGTTGCCTCTGTCAATATTACCAAAATTATTTTTGATCCTTTTTAGGTCTGTCAGTGCACACAGCAGGGCGATCCTGCTTTACCCGCTGTTTTTGTTTGAGCTCAAGAATCTCCCAGTGCAGCTCAAAGGAAATTGGTGGCCTAGAGATTTGTGATTACGACTTACAGCAACGCCCTTAAACCTGACCTTTCCTCGAATGATATTCTTTTTAGTTATCGCATTACAGATATTACAACATCACCATTTCATGTATTGTGATAACAATTTATGCCTTTCGGGGGATTTGCCAGCTACAATTTGCATCACTTTCTCTCTTTTAATCCATACAACACTTCTGCTGCAGTGGTTTCAGGGAGTGAACAGTTTAAAACGCAAATGGATGTGACTATGGAAGCTATATCTAGCTGATGTTTAATTGTATTACCTGTCACATAGGGTAATATGTCATTTGTTATAATACTGCCAAAGTGTAGCTGTAGCTATGTGTTACACCCTGAAAACTGCGGCAACTAGACATTGAAGGACAAAATATGAAACAAAGGATGAAGATGGAGACAAAATGACTCTTGGAGGGTTGTTCCAGCAACCTTTCTTGGGCACTCAGTGGTAGCTTAGCTTTATATACAAGGATGTAGTGTTAAAACACTTTAGCTAAACTTAAAGACATAAAGAAATCCAAAGTAGCATTTGGATATTTGACTTTCAGAGCCAAAATGTTTGCTGTACAAACATAAAAGAAGCATAGATGTGTAGAGGTGAACTGCATAGTGGTCTAGTGCAAACTGGATACGTAAAAGCATATCGGCTGAGCCATGCGGGCTGATTCTGACAGCAGCTGATGTGCGCTGGATTACGTCTCTAATGGCGCATTACCATTTTTCTGTATTTACAAAGCCAGTGTTTGAAATACAGAAGATTGAAAATGCCAGATTTTTGGTTTAAAAACGGAAGATTTTTGTGTGGTTTAATAAAACAAAATTTAGTCTTCCTGTTTTATCAAGGAAATTCATTTCCTTGATTTACTTGAAAGGTTTTGACAAATTGAGAAGCCCCATTGTCACAAATGACACTACTGCAAAAAGAAATAGATGAATCTGAGTCAAATGTGCCCTTGTTAATGCTTGGTTTTAAAATGTGCCAAAATCTTGAATGACCATCGAGACACAAAGTGATTCTGTCACTCAGACCTCACGCTGAGGTGGTTTCAGGCACTTTTGACTGCATATCTTTTGTGGTGCAAAAACAATCGTGTATTGTTCCTCTTTAGGAAAACATGTCATTAATGCAGTACACGGTGTTTCTATTTTTTTAGCAAAAATTTTTCCACAGGTGCCTCAGTGTGCAGAGAGGGCTTATTTCTCTATAAAAATGAGAAACGACAAAGTCTTGGGTGATGTTTATACAGTCAGGCTGTATTTCATTTCATGCCATGTTAAATAAAAACAAAAATAATATAGCAGTGACAGATCAACAGTTTTCAACTAGCTTAATTTACAGATTGCTTTATTGTCTCCATCTGGAGAGACGCTAATCAATAAAACAATATGTTTTGTTTAGAATGAACTGCTCCAGAGTGTTCCCTTTATGGAACAGCTGTCCACATCTGTGGTGCTATTTTCTAGAAACACGTTTTTGTTTTTATTTCTCTGAGTGAAGCACCCCGTTCTCCTTTTGCTCTACACATCTCTACAAGCTTATTCTGCTGAAAGCAATCTAAATGTACCACAAGAAAAACTAATTTAAAATGTCAATTGCAAAAACAGTTTTCTCATCATTCTGTGAAGTACAAACACATTAACTCTCACCTACAGACACTACAAAGGCATCAAATGCTGCATGCTAATGTGCTGATGATAGGTGCTGACTACTGACTAGCCTGAATCACCTGGCATTACCTTTAAGGGGGTGGATGAAGGGTTCCCCCTTGAAGAAGGACGAGCCATCCTCTCCATCATGTTTAGGGTTGTTGTCTACGGAGGTGTTACCACCTGGAAAACGGGGGGGGGGGAAAGAAATCATCACAATCAACACATTTGAATATCATCCGTATAAAAAACTAAAAGATGGGACAAAAACAAAAACAAAGGTTTTCTGTTAGTCAGACTTGCACTGAAGTCATCAAAACTCACATTTTGATTTCCTTATTTTCCACTGAATTCTAATAAAACACAGCACAGTTTGCTTTTTGATTAAATATCACCTTAAAGTGCTTAAAAAACAATACTAAATACAAGAAGATACATATATTAAATATATTCTGTATTTGAGGAAAGTCTGATCCAGATCAATTTGCAGTCGATTGAGCAGTAAGAGAAAGAGGACATGCAGCTGTCTCTGGGATTGGGTCTGATCCCTGATCTGTATAAACTCTGCCACCCTGTTACAGTCACTATAAAAACACAGATGGCCCTACAAGATTCACATTTGGCTCGTACCTGACAGCTCAAGGCAATTTATTTATTAAAACTTTTTTTTTCTAGGAAATCTTCTCAAACTGACCTCTGTAGCCTCCGCCGCCGCCGCCGGACATACAGCCACCTCCGCCACCTCCAAAGCCGCCACGGGTCTGCCAGAACTTTTGACAGGCTTGGCCTCCCTGTCCCCCGAGCACCAGCGGTTTGCCGCCCTGACTGACAGGAGCGCTGCCATTCCACCCTCCGCCTCCACCTGTCGCAAAACACAACATACATTTGATAATGACAGGGAGTAAGTGCAGCATAGGTAGCAGTGACACGCAGTGAATAAGACTGAGTTTGTGAAAGAGACAAATGACATTGGAGTGTATTAGAGTACTTTTGCATGTCTACAGGCAAAGAAGATAAAATGCGTACCGAGCGCAGACAAATACATTGATCAGCTACAAAATTAAAACCACTGACATGGGAAGCGAATAACATTGATCATCTCGTTACGGTGCAGCGTTCTGCTGGGAGACCTTGGGTCATGGATGTTACAACCCAAACCTTGCAATGGCAGCTAACAAGATCAGCTGATTTGTGACAAAACTGACAAAACTACTTTGAAGTTGACTCTATATTTGAAGCCCGCATTTTGACACATTTTTTTTACAGTTGACGGGTGGATTTGACTGCAAAACCATGGACACCGCAAGATCATAATGAACTGTTGATCACATGGTAGCCATGCCCCAAAGTAGTGGTCTCAACTATATTACAATGTTTTTCTGTGTATTACACACACGTAAAGACTTCAGCAACTCAGCAAAAATCCATTAGGTCGTCTAGCCATCATATCATTTATTCAGGCACTACTATTATTATTTCAGGTATTGCTTAAAGGCCTCAACATTCCAACCCAATGGTTATAGGGGCGTCTTTAAAATATAAAAGTTAAGATCTTTGATCGTATAGTTTATACGTGCAATAAAGCATCTTTTTAAAGTGTAAAAATAAGAAAAACTACAAACTTACTAGTTTTTCTGAACCTAAATTGATCAGTGCCAGATTTAATTGAGCCAAGAACCAGATTTTAATTGTCCACACTAATCCTAAACCATACCCTGCTTTAATGTATGTTTAATCAACACAGTGAACGTGCAATGTATGTATTTAATACATTATGATATATTAACTAAGAGACCATTTATTTAACGGTACAGATAAAGTGGACACTTGGTTTGTATACCATTCACATTTTTATTTGCTCTATAGCAATTTACACACCTTTATTTGGGAAGCAAAGGTTGGTGGTTTAATTCCAGCCAAAGACACAACACTCTGGGTTGCATCAGGAATAACATCTGGTTTGAAGCCGGATTAAATATGCAGAGATATCTTCTGTGGCGATCATTTGTGACAAGGAAGCAGATAAAAGTTGCAATTTGCAACCAAAGGAGATGGTCATTAAAAAAAGTGCGGGTTTATGGCAGTTCTGCATTGGTATCATTTTCCTGGATTCCAGTTTATGTCCCTAGCCTGCAATCCAAAGAACTTGGAAGGTGGTCTGGATTTCATGAGTCAGGATACCCCCAGAGGTCGCATATGTCATAGAATCAAAGCTGATGCGAGCACGAGGGGGCGGATACAATTACGCAGGTGAATTTAATGTTGTGGCATAAAGTATGTACATACACAGCAATCAGTAACACATTAGTGATAACAGACTGACTGCATCAGACAATTTTATTTTACTTTTCCCCCAAAACCTGAAGTACAACCCCCTCCCCCCAAATCCCACCTTAGCAACCCCTTCCTCCTTCCACACGTAGCTAATATTTCATTTTTTTTTATTCACTGAGTTTCCTCAAACTGAAACCTTGGGCTTTGAGAAGATGTAAAAATCAATACATTATATGCTTTTCGGCTGCTACTCGAAGCGCATGATTAATGAAACCTGCAGAGAGTGTGGATGTGACGTTACACCAGCAGAGCGGAGCGTGCGGTTCTGCCCAGCAAACTCGGAGGCGAGTCGTGAGGAGGGCCGCGCCGGTTTGTTTTTGTTATAACACAAATGCTGGCACACAGAGGTGGGAAGTAAACACCTTCAGGATAAACTGGTGTGTTTCCGAGGACGGGCAGACATGCAAATAAACACTTCCACTGTCGAAGCCCAATTGTAAACTACATTATTTTGCATGCACGCAGGAGAGAACAGAACAGGCACAGCCTGGCTCGTCCTAGAGCGAGGAAAGATAAGCCATACACACTGCATTACTCATCTGCTGTCATCATTTCAACCATTTTTTTTAATCTTGTTCTCTATAACTCAAACTCACGCAGTAGATTTTCTCTCCCTGTACACAGCTCTGTAACTCACACACACACACACACACACACACACATAACTGCAGTCACAAAGAGTCCACTGAGCATGTTGCACTTTCCCACAGGGGAACAAAGCTGTCATACATACAAATACAACCAACACTTACATCAAAGCTGTGTGCAGCGTACCTGCAGCGTGTGACTTCCCATTGCGTCCAGGTTGGCTAGGGTCATAGTCCATTTGCTCCTGCTGGGTCTCTGATTGGCTGCTGTATCCCCGGCCACCTCCCCCAGCAGCGATGATGAGAGGGATGTACACTTCTCTGTCCACCTGGGTCAGTATTGATAACAGTTACTTTAACGTAGTGCTTGCTTTGCTCTTCAAAGGAGTGGTTTTGTTTTTTGGGAAATTTGCCTTGAGAAATCATTCTCGTGTGTGCGTTTGGTTCACACACACACAGGTCTGGGTGACCTGGGAAATCCACTGCAGCTTACGCTCACTCGACGTGGTACCTCTCATTTGTTTAATCTATACAAGCTGATGGGTTTCAAAAGTGAGAATCAAGAAGTAAAATAAAAGAGTGTTTCTGTACAGATTAAACCAGTTAGAGGTCATTTAGTGAGCTTTAGCAGTGGTGGCAGGAGGCTCTGTACCCCTTCGTTCCAAGCTGTCGTTCACAAGAGCAAAGTCCATGATTATCATTATACAGCAACTGAAATACATCTCCCCAAGCCAAATGCTAGACTTCCTTTTTCTTGTTTGCTTAGTTATTTATTTTTTTTATTGTCTGAAAGCGTTCTGATGCACCATTCAAAAAACAAGGCTTCCGGTGCAATCATAATCCTTTCAGCAGCTTTGAGAGGTTTTTCTTCCAGACACTGTACAATAAATACACAATACCAAATCCAACCTGAAGGTCTTTTGTGATTATATATCTTTTTTTTTTTCTGAGTTGAAAACAGGCCTTCTCTTTGAGCTTAGATTATACACACATTTTTTTCACCCACAAGGCACCCAGTTGCTGGCTTTAGCTTCCTTTCCACTGTGCCGACCTGAGTGTAGTGTCGCTCTTTGCTTTTGACTCTTGTAAAGAAAGCAAATAAGCATATTTTGCCTGCTTGGTTTTAAGGAGAGTGGCCTACTGTCAGATCATCTGTTCAGTGATGAGAGTAAACACATGGATATGAAGTCCCGTGTCCAAGACAGTGGGGCGGGCTTTTTAGATTTATTATCTTTGATATATTGAGCAGCAGGCCAATAAAAATATCTCAACCCCAGGAGTCAGATGAATGCTGCAGTGACCTGAATGTACCACTAAAATTATATTTATTGAAAGCACTGGTTGATCAATTTTGCTAGCTAAATGTTCAAAGACAGAATAACGCGATGCTCAAGGATCTTAAAGCTGCTCAGTTATATTGTATGAAGATGTTTTTGTTTTCCTGACACATAGGGAGAAATACATTCCAACAAAAGCATAATAAACAAAGAGATAAACATTTATAATGGCCAAATATTTTGCAATCAGTATTTATTGCACATAGTTTTTACTGGACAGTCCGTATGAATGAGCAGTTCCTAAAAATAAAATCTCTGAGCACATTTTGATCCCCATCAGCTCCTTCTTACTTTGAATACATATGTAGCTCCTCCACCACCTCCTCCCCCTCCTTTCACTTGTGTTTTGTTCACCATCGGGCCGCTCTGTTCCAGGCATATCTTATTCAGCATGCCGTTAGACTGCGGGGAGAGACACAGGGAGAGAAACATGTCAGTTTGCCACAGAACCGCCGTCGTGGATGTCGGCCGTGTATGAAAAGGCTGAGCAGTTGCCAGACCGCCGCTGTTGTGAGTCTGAGGATTATAATGGTGTGCAAATACCGAGCAGAAATATTCACATGCACACAGGAACTGAAAGGGAGCACCAACGCTCCCCTCGCAGGACTATTTTAAAGTGACTCACATGTTTACTCATTCCATGCTGACTGTATAAAAATAATCTTGTGACACAGTTGATAATAGTGCCGGCTCTAGGGTTGTTATAAAAAAATAATCACGCAGTACCAGTGTATTTATCATAGTATTTTTGGTTGTGGTTTGTCATATTTGCTTTTAAGTATGATTCGTTCTTCTTCTTTCGACCGCTCCCTCTGGGGCTCGCTACAGCGGATCATCTGCTTCCATCTCATCATATCCCCAGCATCCTCCTCTGTCACACCAGCCCTCCTCCTTCACTACATCCACAGGTCTCCCTCTTTTCCTCCAACCTTTGTCCAGTATATCACATGTCCAAACCATCACAGCCTTGCCTCTCTGACTTTGTCTCCAAACTGCTCACCCAGAGCGGTCCCTCTCATTTTTAATCCTTCATTTTCATTCCTGCTCACTCCCAGTGAAAATCTTGGCATCTTCAACTCAGCTCCAACTCAGAGTCCTGTCTTTTTGTTACTGCCACGATCTCCAGACCATACATCATAGCAGCTCTCGCTGTCATGTTGCAAACATTTCCCTTCACTCTTGCTGCGATTCTCTTGCAATTTTATTCACGTTTACTGCAGGCTGAGTAAGTTTGAATAATTAGACATTTCCTCTTAAAGGCGTGTGAAAAACTTTTGAAGAACAGCCCATTAATTATTTGGTTTACAGACAATTTATCACATTGCCCATTATAGACTCAGTCAGCCTCTCAGTCAGCGTGGTGTTGTTTCACTCTTTCTCAGCCCCCTTGAAAAAAATGGACCTGGATGTTTTGTTGGCAAATAATGTCAGAGGCAGGGACTTTGCCCTGGCCGAGACCCTGTGAATTGATGTGTCTGCCTGGTGTGCGCTATCATGCTGAACTGCCTGGAGCTAGTCCCACTTTAAGAGTGAGAGGGCATAGGTTTACCTCACTCGCTCTGTCTCAGTCTCATACAAGCTCTCCCAGTCGCTCATCGCTTTCTCTCAGCTACTTCCATCTGTCTCAGCCAACATTCTTAAAGGCTGTCTGAAACGCAGGAAGGGGCGGGACTTTTAAGACTGTGACTGACAAGTAGAAGGGGTCAAAGGGAGTGCATTTAAATGCTCTTGGGAAAGTCTTCCTCACTATTCCTTCCCTCTCAGCCATTTCTGCCGGTGCAGCTCCTCATTTT
>VUQR01035499.1:19272-48050 GCA_015108515.1 Hemichromis elongatus
TCGGTTCAAGTCCAATTCAAGTCCCAAGTCATTGGTGTAAAAGTCTTAGAACATTTTTTCAAGTCAAGTCTAAAGTCCTAAAATTAATGACTCAAGTCTGACTCGAGTCCAAGTCATGTGACTCGACCTCTGCTATATACAAGAATGGAACATTAGATGAAAACTTTGGTTGTAAGATTCAGGTAATTATGTATTAAAAGCTAGACATTTCAAATGAGAATAAGAAAGAAAAGTGTTTCTT
Organism: Hemichromis elongatus; assembly: GCA_015108515.1. Taxonomy (NCBI): domain Eukaryota; kingdom Metazoa; phylum Chordata; class Actinopteri; order Cichliformes; family Cichlidae; genus Hemichromis; species Hemichromis elongatus. The sequence goes on from VUQR01035499.1 coordinate 19,514, forward strand.
TGTGCCCCCCTTTCCCTGTTAATGCCCTACTTGGTTAAACATGCTTAAACATGTTGCTGTTGTTTAACCGCTGGTTTCCTCTTTCTTGCGCAAAGTGGGCGTTAAACAAATGAGGCAGACGGGACTTGTGACAGAAAAGCCGATCAGCTGATCATTGATGAGTTTCAAGACTGAAGTAGCAACAGGAGGGGGAGAGGAAAAACAGGCAGTCACTCCATATATCAGTTGTTAAGCTTAACGTGGAAATGCTTTACAAACATTCAGAGATGAACTTTCACACTTGCTTTACATAGGATAGCTTTCTCGGACCAATACCGATAGGTAATATCGGATCGGTCCATCCCTAGTAAGATGTAAAGAATTCCTAAACAGTTGATAAAGTTAAATATAATGTTTGGTTTTTGTTTAATAAAGCATCCTAATGCTAAAGGAAACTATGAATGCTCACTGTTGTTAAATTATATTTTTATGAGGGTGATAATTCCCACTCCAGCCCGATGTACACATGAAAAAATTAGAGTCATTCTGAAGTGTTAACAATAGAGGTTAAAATGTTATTTATCAGACTAGGAAGGTAGAACTGGAACATGACATCCCGTTGTCTAAAACTGTCACTTCCCACTGAAGGTTTTCCTGTCTTTACTGTCACCAAATGCTTGGTCATAGAGACTTGGTCTTTGCTTTACAATATTAAATGCTTTGAGCTGACTGGTGTTGTGATTTGTTGATATGAAAACTCAACTGAATTGAATTAGTAGTCTTATTCCAAGAGTAACTGCTGCTAGAAGTGGAGAAAAATTCATTTTGAAGTGAACAAGGGGGTCTAAACCTGAATGACAATTCATCCAACAGAGTTCAAAATGACACACCACAGAGGAGCCCCTCTCTGCTGCCTGAAGAGAAGCAGAAGGATCGAATGCATTTCAGTCTAAACAAAAATTGTGTCTTGGTTTTACTATAGCTAAAAACTACAAACCAGGTGCATTAAGAGGCCCTTTTTAAAGTACATTACTTGTTTTACTCTTAATTCCCTATTCGTGGTTGCACAGTTCCTCTTAAAGGTGATGGCTGAGCTTGGCCTGCTGAATGTCACGGCTCCCACACAACAATGCTGTGAAGTTCATCAGAGGCTTCCAAGTAATGATGAGGTAAACTGTCAGTGAGTAAGCGGTCACATACTTTGGCCCACATCAGTAATGCATGGCTGTATTTTAGTCTACAGCTGCCATAGTTGAGGGATTTGCCCAGTAGGCCACTGAGAAGGTGTGGTTCAGTTTCACCCTGAAAGTGAACCAGTGCTCGGTCAGCCTTACTGTGTAATACGCTTCAGTACACTCGAGCTTAATCATCGATGGCACACTGGCTGTATGTGCAGAAGAGATAGAGATTAAAGCTGTGACTTTATTTAAACATGATGAAATGAAAATGGATGATCCGAGTGTGAGTCAGGAAATGACGATACTACTAAAAACAGGTGTTAAAGAAACTGAATGCTTCCCTCTAAAGTTTCACAAAGCAAGTAAAAGGGACAGAATGAAAACACTAAGACAGCTTCCAGTAGTCCTGAGTCCAGGTTTTAAGAATTTTAAAAACATTTTCATTGTTTTTGTGTCAACTATCATACAGAAAAGAGAACAACAGTGATCTCTCTCCATTCCTGTTGTTGCCATAACAAGCAACATTCTCAGGTGTTGAAAGTGACTGTGTGGCGCGGTGTGGTCTGTAGCGCAGATGCAGGGGAGGGGTGGAGCAGCAGGTTCAGGGCGTAATGTCAGGGGAGGGTGGCTGACACAGCTGGGACCCATCATCCTAGTCATGCATCCCCTGTCTTTGCAGTAGCTCCCAGGGCCAGAGGAGGAGAGTGGTAGCCAGAGCAGCAGCAGTAAGGCTCTGCCACGTGATGAGGCTGAAAAGCTCACAAAAAGCACGCCGTAAATGAAGACTCTGTGATCACACTGCCAAGCATGGGTCATTCCTGCTACAGACTAAATATAAAATTAGGAAGGAAACAAAGGCTAGAACAGAGCCTGGTATCTGTGTACGTAAAAAAGAAAGAGGAGCCGGTTTAAATGAAATTTTGTGTACACAAAATTACAACAGAATGAACTGATTCTGAGGGATCAGGTGGGAACTGTTTCACATTTGGTTGTTTTTACTTGGAAATACCCATAAATGCAAAGATCCCCTATGAGCAAAACTGTGGTGGGGAGGCAGGGCTTCCTTTAAACATGGAAAGATTTCCCAACAAAATCAGGCTCAGGAAGGGGCAGGCATCGATTATAAAAGATAAATGTTCTGAAGGTGGGGGAGAAAGAGAAAACCACAACAATCAGAAAACCCCATGTAAGCAAGCACTTTGGCAACATTTGCAAGGAAAAAACTCCTTTCAAACAGGAAGAAACAGACTCAGGGAAGGGCCGCCATCTGAGAAATAATAACACGATTAAATGCAGAGTAGAGGCCACTGATAAAGAAAGCAACACACTGCAACACGACTAATTGAAAGAACTGCCTTGGCACGTGACACACGGAAGGTGAGAAATTACACCAGCTGTTTTAACCCGTGTGTGTTCCTCTGTGCCAAAGGCTATGAAACATACAGGCTTTATTATCTGTAGTTGTGCAGTAAGAATATCAATAATGAATTTCACATCAGTGAGGGGTTTTGACCACAGTGTCAGCTTGTAGCTAAATATAAGCAGTGTGTCACAGACATGCGTCTTACGTCTCTGCAGTGCTGTTGGTTGCCCCCACTGCACCTTCTCAGTCTTCAGTTTCTTTCCATGTTGCTAGACTTTAGAAAGAGGAAGTGTGAAGGGCTGCTAAAAGCCCCATGATGTACTCTGCAAGCTTCACAGAACTATGAGAAGGGGAAGTACGAACAGCAGACGAGCTCGACAAGCACACGCCTGAAAACAGAGACGATAGCAGCTATCATTTTCTCCACACAGGTGAGAATCGAACTTTATTTCTTTACCTCTAGAAATCTCTTCAAATCTTCAGAATATTGTGAAGATGTTTGCTTATCAGTCAGAAATGTGTTGATGTCAAATCTCTAAAGAATACTTGCTAGTGAGGAAAAAAAAAAAACGCCACTGAAGATGAAAAAGTGAACAAAAATCTTTCAAATTTAGACCAAACTAGGCAGTCATCTAACTGATGGTGTCTGTCGTGTGTACATACTGACTTAAGTGGAAAACAAAATATAAGAGCTGTACTTTAGTAGTTTTAAATGCTTGAAGAAGAAGAAGAAGAAGTCTGTTTTCATTCTCGGAACAAAGATCAGTTAGAAAGAGGGCAAAATTTCAATGTTTTTCACATATTTATAACAAAAATACAGGAGATTTGTGCTTAGAATGGGTCACCTTGTATTTTGAGGAAGTTTTGGTATTTCCACAATTAAACTGCCTGCCCTCTCATGATGTAATTTCAAACCCTCCCAAAGTATATAGCATCTACATCGTGTTGTACAGAAGAAGAATTTTGGTTTTGCTTGTACACTGAGTGGAAACACAGGAAGCGAAATGTGTCAGCATCACTTCCCCGCTTTGTGACCGTGACGTTTTGTCCGTTTTCACACTTACACACCCACAGACAAACACAAGACATACGCTGCGTTAAGTGTTGACCACATCCAGCCCTGCTTCCGATGCCTGTATTAAATAGTCGCCCTTTCTTGTTGCAGGTCTGATCAGAGGAGTTGAAAGATGGGTCACAGCTGCCTCAAGTGTTTAAAGTACACCATGTGTGCTGCCAACTTGCTTTGCTTTGTACGTATGCCTCAGTCATCCAGCATCACATGACACACATCACTGTGAAACATGCTGTCACATTCATCCTTTTCATACCTAAACTGTCGGGTGTGACAGACGAATGAGTGTGTGAAAATTAGTTAGCAAGTTCCTCATAAATGCTTCAGGTATCTACTTTGGATGTGTGTATGTGTGTGTGTTTATATTTATATAGAGAGATAGAGATAGATCGATATATTCTACATTTTTACATTTGCAGTTTTTCATGCACAAGATTCGAACTTTACTGTAGGTGGACACTCAGGGGCTGATTGCATCAGACCTCTAACCCACACAGTATTTGCCGGTGCCATAATTAAGCCTTACGTGTCGGCCGATTCTGGGGTACTTTTAGCATGTATCTCTATTTAGGTATTCATATAGATTCTTTTGGATATCTGATGATCTTCTGTCTGATCTAAATGAAAACATGCAGCTCACTGTACTCTGAGGAGTGTGTAGTGTGGACTTGGCTGCAGTGTGTCTTCTCCTCTGTCAGATCTGCGGTGTGTCTGTGCTGGGCTTCGGCGTCTATATGATGGTGGATTCAAAGTTAGCTGCTCTCACCCCCTTAATGGCCGGCATCAACATAGCCAGAATGCTGCTGATCGCCGGCATCATCATCACCTGCGTGTCCTTTCTGGGATTCCTCGGCGCACTCAAGGAGAACCGCTGTCTCCTTCTATCGGTAACACACACACACATACACTCAAAGCAGAGTAGAGATTATGTTGGTTTTCTGCGTCCTCTGATTACTTCGTATTTTTAGGTACCACATTTTTAGGGTTATATTTTATTTTATTTTTAATCTTTGTCTAATTTTGAGGGGCCTGCTCTTTAACACTGCCTCTTCACTGTTGTGCACTCTAATTTCGATTACTATAAAGGTAAAGCCGCATTCATGTAACATACGGGAATGTCTAAAGCTACAGTTTTCTGGAAAACAAAAAGGTCATTTAGACCGAGCAAGCAAAAGATTCCCAGTTCAGTCCTGGGAGGAAACAAATACTTTTGTGGGCATCCAGTGTAAAAAGGTTGACAAATCAGATATGTGGAGCTATGTGCTGTGAACTAGGGAGCATCCAAAAATAACGACTATACAGTACTGTTTCATGTCTGTATGTAGACATGTAAGTGATTCAGAGTAACACTCACGTAAACCTTTTTTTAAACAGTTTTTCCTGTTGCTCTTCCTCATGATGCTCTTGGAACTGACTGCAGCGTGTCTGCTACTTGTATATGAGGGACAAGTATGTGACACATTCACTATACACAATATGTTCTGCTTTTAAAGCAAATGTATACATTATGTGTAATCTGCTAACCCTCCTTTACTGTTCAGATTACTGAGATGGTGGAGAAAGGTCTGAGAAAAAGCGTGGATGAAACAAAAGGAAATTCAACAAATTCAAAACAAAGCGATTGGGATCTTGTTCATGAACATGTAAGTGTGTCAGAGTGGAGATGTCATGTGGTGACACAAATGTAAATAGAAATGTATTTATTTTTCTTTGTCTGTCAAATTCATTTGTTTTAGTTTGACTGCTGTGGACTATTGAATGTAACAGATTGGGGAAACAACGTGCCGGAATCCTGCTGTATTCCTCCTTGTAAAACCGAAAACCCTAGTTACAGGAAATCGGTAGGCCCATACTAATCACTAATCATTTCAGATTGATACTTGCTTTAATGTACCATAGAGGTCAAAGGTCACTTTCTTACTGCTGCAGGTAATTTCAAAAATGTTTTGTGTGCAGGGTTGTTTGTCAAAGATGAAGGCTTTTTTTGAGAAAAATTTCCTAAACATTGGCGTCTCCGTCATTGTCCTCTGTATGATTGAGGTAAGCTGTTAACATACTTTTTTTTTTACACAGGTGTTTCAAAGTGAACCTATGAAAAAGTAGATGCACTATATTTGAGAAAATATCATCTAGTTCTGTATGAAAGACAACAGAATTGTGAAGTGAATGAATCAATTATCTCACTGTAATAAAATGTTCTGATGCTCAGCATCTTCCTGTTAAAACATACCTAAACTTTGCTGTCTTAGACAGTATATAATTTGGTTTTATTTACGCTGAGAACCAGTTAACTACCGTTGCCTCAGTGTCTTTTATACTATAAAGATCCTACAATATTAGATGGAGAGAACTCTGATGATCAGATAAATCAAGTACTAGCAATGGTGGGGAGAAAGAAATTATTTTTGACAGGAAGAGATCTTCAGAAGAGCCAGTGGCTGTGATAAACAGCCATCTGGCATAACTGGTTGGGGGAGGTGAAGAGAGAAAAGGAAAAAGATGAATGCAGCTTGTTGCTCTGGAAAGTAAAAAAAAAAAAAAAAAGGCTTATGTCAAGTACTTTAAACCTACATTCTTTTTAATGGCCAACTCCTGTTTTTATAAGAGAAGTCTGGATGTATAGAAATGTATATATATAAAAAAAGACCCTTCAGTTCACTTGATGACATCACTGAACATTTTCCTGACGAGTTTATTCTTAGTTGCCCGTTTCACATCTCACTGAAAAGACTGGCCACCAAGTTATAAAAGTGGTTTACGTGTGTTTAACCAATAATCGTCCAGCATCCCTGTGTATTAGTCACATTGGCTGTCTGGCAATGTCAAAATAATGTGCAACGCCAAAGCCGCTATAGCCATCTTTCATATACAGTCTAATATTGCTGCAGACCAAGCCCTGCTCCCCTCCCACTTACCAAAATCCTGCTGGACAGTGTCCACTGCCAAAAACGCAGCTCTAGAATGGATCGGGGAGAACAACAGAAAGCCAAAGTGTTCCTTGGCTCATCACCACTCTATAGTTTGTTTATATGAAGCATTGCAAAAAGAATAACAAGCTCAAACCCAATGAAATTTCAGTCAGCTTGAGAAAGTCAGAATAATTTCCTTCTTAACTGCATTTCACGTCCTTTTCCAGCTTAATTTCTAAATTTCTGTTTACAGGTTTTGGGAATGTGCTTTGCCATGACACTGTTCTGCCACATTAGCAGATCTGGACTGGGCTACAAGTTCTGAATATGACACCTTCAAACATGATCTTCATAGTTTACAGTGAATATCACTGTAAAGTTCTGTAGGAACTGGAGGGAGAACGTTTCTGGAAAGACTTCCTTAAAGGGAGAAAACTATTTCTAAACTCTTGCTTAAAGCTTAAACATGTTTATGCACCTAAATATAAAGTATAAGTGTAATTTCTGGCCCCTTTGGCCTTCAGTGACACTGAGCTCAATAGTATGAACTATTCCACTTCAGGTGAAGCTGTGTGCCGAGCTCAGTGTCACTGTTTTGTATAGGACTTGCTTGTTGCCAAGTTTATATTAATGTCTGTCAAATTTGTGAAACTGTTCCTGTAAAATATTACCTTTGTAAACTACTTACTGACAACAAATTTAAAAACATCAATAAACTTTTTTTCCTTTTTAAATAAAGAGTGTAAGCTGTGTTCCGCAGACTTCTGAACAATCTTCATGTCAGATGACTTCCTGTTTCTAGCTTGCTGTTTACCGATCTGTGGCGGAGCCTTAAAAATAACCACTTCCTCTTTTGACCCCGTTCAGCAAGTTTCCCCGAACAAGATTTAATTTTAAACTTAAGCGCGTTGAGAAGTCGTCGTTTAAAAATCAGTTAAACGTTTCACTGACGAAATGAGCTGTGTCCCAAAACACACCATCACAGGACTCCACTAATGGAGCCGGACTGTACAGAAAGCTGAAAACGACAAATTACAGATGAATTCATTTATTTAAAGAATAAATCCTGCATCATTACTGACAAAAATCAAAACACACACACGCACACACAAAACCCTTAAGAAATAAAAACAAAACAAATTTTTGATTTACATGTTAAAATAATTGTTCTCTTTGAAATCACACAAAAACAGTAACAAGAAAAAAGAAAAAGAAAAGACTGTACACAGCAGAAAATACCATTTATTGCAAATGAACACCCCTGACACCTCGGAAACTATAGACAAGTACTCCAACTCACCTACAGATATGAAAAGACAATAAAATAAAATAGGAAACTACACTGACACAGCTCATCTGGCCTGGTGCCCCTCCCCCCCCCGTGAGTCTCCAGATGAGAATCTCATGCTTCCTGAAGCTGTTCGAGTCCCCTTGAACAGAGATGTGGCACCTGTTCCCTCATCCTCCAGATGAAGATGTTTGGGAGGCACCACCTCAATGTGAAACTGAGCCAAAAATAATTCAATACGCTCTCCAAACCCACTCAACAAGTTTACTTTTTACAGATGCACAGAAAACCTGGTCTGCTGACATTATACTAAAGCACTCCTGATCTTACATTGTGGTTTAACAAAAAAAACAAAACAAAAAAAGGTTCTTGCTTTTTCTGAAAGTGTATAAAAAGCAGCTCGTTTAGAAAAAAAGAAAAAGATTTCATTGAGCAGCTTCAGGCCATTCAACTACCCAGGTTACACTTAAATATCACTGGACAGGATCAAGTTTTAAACACCGCCCTCCACGCCCTTAGTTACTGTTCCGTAAGTGTTGCTATTGTAGTGAAACCCTATGGACAAAAAAAAATAAAAATGTTGATACCAAATTTGTGCTCAGGATGTGTGAAAGGAAAGTTGCTAGAAATGCCCCTGCATTGACAGTAGAGTCAGAGTGAACAGAGGAGCCAACAGTACCGCACCGAAACAAACATTCATGTTGGATAGAGGAAAAAAAAAAAAAGAGCGAGAAGCGCCTGGCGCTAATGAACATTTCAAAGAGAAACATTCCCAGTAAACATCTGATCCACCTCAGAGTGCTGCACTTGCAGATTAACATCTGCAAAGATATCAATAAATAAGAAAACAAAAACAAAAAAACCCCACCACAAACAAATTCCCTCCCACAGCCACCCCATAACCGGAATGAGTATCAGTCAGGGTACCCAGCCCCTAGATTAACATGAGAATATCAAAGTATCAGTTCATTAGTGACTGCATTAACAGCTATTCTGATTCATGCCAGTCACATCACCTGCAGGATTCACAGAAGCCTGAAACATCACCTCACACCTACTGCTGGTGCATGCACACTCGAGCGACACGCGACCAACAAGACAGTCGATGTCGAATACGGCACCGCTAGGACGGACCAGGAGGCCTGGTTCCTGGTCCCTTACTGCTAAGTCTGGACATGTGACACTTCTCACTGAAAGAACTGAGACTGCATCAACACAGAGCGACATTGCTGTTTCTTCAGCTGCTAGCTGGAGGTCAGCTGTGCCTGACATGATGACAAGATGCTTCAATACAAACTAAAAATGCAACCCTTACAAACTAGCTGAAATTTAAGCAAAAAACTCAAACTGAAGCTGGGAGCGCTGTTGCTTTTTATTTCAAACAGCACTGAATGTTTGAAGAGTAGTCGTTCAAACTGAAAATGCATCATCTGTCGGGAAACAAGATAGTTAATAAGATCAAAAACTCTCTTTTCCACCTCACTGCAGGTAGCAGGATTTGTGTGACCTAGTTAACTGAATTATATAGTGCAGTTTCTAAGCTGAAGAGTCTGTAAAATTGTTTGAGACAATAAGCCACGGGAGGAATAAAATAAAAACAAAAACAAATACACAGCTACTATCAAATTTCCACTTCTGAAAACAAACCAGACAGACAATGCCAGGTAATCAAAGTCCCCACAGAGAGAGTTGCATCTGTGCCCTTAAAGCAGATTTGATCCACAGTAAATGGAGTGACTGCACTGGCAGGTAAACCTAAGAACACTAGCCTGGAGATGCTAACAGTCCAGCTAAAGGAGAAACTAAAGATCCTGTAGAAAATCTATGACCACCAGCTCTTTCGTCAGTATTACTAATTTACAAAGCAGTGGCTGGTCTTCAGTGTACTGCTTTTTGTTGGTGGCAATGAAACTGTTATGGTTGATAAGCTTTAAGTAAAGATGAGTAAAGCCCTCTGAAGACAATATTTCCCACCAGTGTCACAATGAGAGGCTGAGAGGGGACCAAAAAACAAAAACAAAACATCCATACTGGTGTCTTTTCGTGGGATTATCTTCAAAAATCCACGAAATACCCCCAAACAAGCCATACAAACACAGCCACACCATCACTGATCAACAGCCAGCCCAGCTGAATCCTCTGCACATCTGTATTTGTTTGAAGACCCTGCATTATGAAGCAGAGTCACCTTGGTGTGTGTGTCTCAAGCGAGTAAATCCTCAACTAATTAAATCGCAGGGAAATACAAATGCAGGCCTTTAATTCATAACAATTGAGCATGTCACCAAAGAAAAACTAACGATACAAGCTTGAAGCGATCTCACGGTGAGTAACATTCAAACGGATGGAAGAGCAACAAGACAACCCTTACATTTGTTCTCTGAACTCTTCCCGCTTTGCCCCTACGAATCAATCATTATTTCAACCTGCAAAGAACGAGCGTAACATCACTACCCGATTTGAATAATTCAGATATTTCTTCAGAATAGACTTGGGGCCATCACAGCACAGTTTGCACATTTGCCTTTAAATGTGGTCTCCCTTTCATAGAAAATTTACACAAACCACTCCAAGCCTAAATTGTAGCAACTAATCAAGCAAGGCTCTCAGTCTTAAGGCATGCCCAGCAGCTATAGAAATATTTTAAGAGTATTCAGACATCTATGAGTGAACTATGGACGAGGGATTGCAGCATTGGAGATTGAATCTCTGGAGTGTGGAAAAACTAGCCGACACTGCTGAAGCTGTGAACCAAGCAGTTCAGTCTTTAAGGTGTACAAAACACTCACAATATGTAGCAGCAATACAATAACCCACTTAAGCCCATCGTGCAGACCTGTAGATGGGAAGACCTGTGGTGCAGAGGCTAAAGGCACTGCTGTTCCTGCAGTGTGAGCTGTAAGGTGCTCAGCATGGAAGCCTCTGTTTACACCTGGAACTGAAAAGAGCCACCAGCTGAGCCCTTGAAACTACATCTGTACATTTCTAACAACAATGTCCTCTGATGATGTTTCACTTTGGAAAACATTTTGGTTTAGAAAAGAATAACATCCACTGCTGAAGTATCGATCCTAACCACTTAGTCTCTGTGTTCAGTCAACATTAAAAGTATCACTGTGGTGCCTGGTAAGTGACACAAGTTAGGTGATGTTTCAGGACTTGAAAGGGTGGTGGGGTGGGCAACTGCTTTTACTGAAAGTTTGTTTTAAACAGCACATTCTTAAGACTAAACACCAGATTTAAGGAACGAGATAACGTTCAAACCTTCAGGCTGTAGTTTGTAATGTTTACATTTGAACATGCAGCCAATTCTGCCAGGCCCTGCTCGCTGACTTTTCATCCCTCCCCCCAAACACAGCATCAATGGAAACCTGATCCTCAGATGAATTTAGCCTATTTGAAGGACGTCTACCTGACAAGATACGTTTATGTTTTATATCAGTGAAAGAAAATATTCACCTCCAAGGCTTCCACTGCTATGCTTCATGTGCAGGAAAAGACTATTACAGGTTAAATGAGGCAACTGGTATATTTTTTTCCCCTAAACGTATTTGCTTAGTTCAGTGTTCTAAGTTGCCAGTTCTTGTTGTAGAAATATTTGTAAGAGGTCTGAAGCTCCACACTGGGGGCAACTGTCCAATCTTTTACAAAACATGAGGAAAGGTACAGTTGTTTTTAAATCGATGGTGTTACATCTCAGGTCCCCATTCCATTTATGCTGCATTACAGTGAAAGGGGCACATTTCTGCTGAGCGTGGAGTATGAGGTGGATCATGTGACCTGAACCAGCAGCTCCAGCTCTATGGCTGATTTAAGTTTTTGGCTATGATGACAGTGCTCCTCAAAGATCTGAACTAGTCTCTTTTTGCAGTGTTTGTGCAACCATGCGAGTTTTACCGTTTCTTTAGAACAACTAAAACCCCAAAGCAGGTCTAAGAGCCAAATACAATACAATTTTACACAAACGTTTACAAACAGATGGCCTTTCTTTTACCTGATGGGCATGTGTGTCACTATTTGGGAAAAAAAAAAATCACTGTCAGACTAAGGTTACTTTTACAGTTTGTTATCGAGTTTTGCTGCTGAGAGCTGCAGCTCCATAAAGGTGGAGAGCAGCCAGCTTTGGCCTCTTTGAGGCACTGGAATGCTGTGGTCCTTGACAGGATGACGGCCTCTCTGCTGGGTGCTGTGGAGAGCTTAGAGGGGCATGAGCCTGGTGGTGTGGAACAGGAGAGGGTTCAGGTCTTCAGCATGGACAGCTCGATGGAGCGACGGCTCAGAGCGACTCCGCTCAATTTTCGGCAGCAAGTCTTGCACCTGCTCGATGGACACCAGAATCTGAGGAAGGACAGAAATGTTAGGAAAACTACAGACTATAGTTTTTCTAACATTATGCAACTACATTTAACATAGTTTGGCAGTCACCCAATTTAAAGGCTAGTATGTATTTACAGGTCATTACAATGGCATGTCCTTGTCTTGCAAACACTCAGGTTTGCTTTTCCAGAACGTGCATTAAAGCGTCCTATGCGAGATTCCTCATTGGCAGCCTACAGTGCTGCGGTATCTTGCTTTACACCAAAAAATTCTGCAGTTCTTTATGTTCTCCTGAATTCTTCCAAAACAAATTCTCTTTAGACTGATACAGAGGGGTGGCCGTGGCTCAGGCAGTAGAGTAGGTCACCTACTAATCAGGGGGTTGGTGGTTCAATCCCTGCATTAAATGACCATGATCATGTTTCTGAAAGAACCCAGTTGTCACCAAAGGTTTTGGGTAAAATAAACACACACACACTTTTAATTTTTTAAACAGGGAAAAAATAAATCATACAACACTGACCTGTGGAAAAAGGGGCCTTTCATCACGTTTAAACTTCAGGCAGTCGATGATCAGCCTCTTCATTGCTTTGGGTGAGGTACTATACAGCTTACTGAGGTCTGGAGACAGGTAACCACGTCCAACCATGAAGATAATCTGACAAAGAAAAAGAACAAGGTGAGCTAAAGAGCAAACTTAAGTATTACATCAAAGGTCTAAAGACAGCTTAAGATACCAGGCCATAAGTCAATTCACACAAAATTTGCTTCATGTGTTCAAGATGAATTATTAAATGCAGAGTTTATTGGAACTGTAACTTACTCTATGGCTATATATTTGATTTTAATTGTAATTGACAAAATCTTCAGAAAGAACCCAGCAGATGGTTTAGGGTGATTCAGTGTTGTGTTAACATAAACGAGAATAAACTGGGTTATGGAACCTGGTCTCTGTTGTTGATATTGGAGTAAGGCAGGGTTCCTGACATCAGCTCAAAGAGAACTACTCCGTAGCCATATACGTCTGACTGGAACGTGTACGGGTTTGTGTCCTGCATGCGGATCACCTCAGGAGCCTAATGAGGGGAGAGAGAGGAAAAAATAAAAACTGAAAACAAAAAGGTAATTAAACACTACTGATTACATTAATTTAGCTTTTTGTAATGATGCTGTGAATGAACCATTATGGAAGCGAATACACTACAAATCCTTGTACATAAAAACTGCATGTATGGCTAGAGATGGTATCAAATAATGTGCATGTGACTTTTACTGCGTTACAGAAATGTTTCAACAGGTGCATTGGAAACTTCTAGGGTCCAAATGTACGATGAAAAACCCATCACATTTTTTATTATTCTGCTTTACAGTTAATGATACAGATGTGACTTGATGTCACTTAAGGTATTCACAGTCCTCACTTTAAGAAAAGTAAAATTATTCAAACAAAAGGTAAAAGATGAGTACTTTGAACAATATAATTTAACCAGTCAAGACTTAGAATCAGATGTACACAGGTTATAAAGGACAACGCTAACATGCATCGGTAATACTGTGCATCAGCCGTTGCTTTTGTAAGACACGTAGTGCTTGCTAGTGTCAGGATGCGACCTGTTGAATGTCTACATAAAACAAATAAAGCAGCCGAAGAACGACATAATGTAGAAGTATTACTAAAGATGGACAATTTCTTCACCAAAACGGTTTTTTATGGTGTGTGAGCACCCTGCACAGTCAGAACCTGACATCCCTTTGGCGCATGATTTCTGTCAACTCCACCAACTTGACTGACCTGTGACATGAAACAACAGTCCCGACTGAAACAGCAACCTGCCCAATGAGCAATGTGGGAAGCTGGATAATTAGCCAACTGCGGCCATGGGCAGACTCAACGCCGCTGCCAAGCTAGAACCAAGGAGCAATCACACTAATGCCTGACACTGCCGTGTGTTATGTCTGTCGGCATAGAGACATATCAGTGGGGACTTAAACACATTAGATTTCAGATAGAGCTGTTGGTCTTTAGTAACTAGTAAACCTCCCTTGTGAAAAACAATTAGTGTAGGGGCAGACTGAAGGTGGTAGAAGACACAGCCACAGTTCACGTAATCAAGACTCTAGTTAAATGTTTTAGCTGCTGCCATGATGGATTTTTTAAATGAATGACACGAGGACGGGTGGATCCGACTGGGAAAACAAGAGATTCTGCACGCTTAACTTACAAACTGATCATTTCAAATTAAACAGGACCTGAAACTCGCATTTTAGCCCACGAACTCATCTGAAAAAGGATCGAGTACTCATACAAAGGAGCAGAAGCTCATTTTGCTCTAGTGTTCTAGAGCACCCAAAATCTTTTCAAAAACTGCCCCCCCTACTGGCCTTAAAAATGTCATAGAGTCTGGGCTCTACAATAAACATGGTAAGTATCCTTACCATCCAGAGAATGGATCCGCTGGGTTGTTCTACCTGCTGAGAGCCAGTCCATCGAGCCTTCACTGTAGCCAAGCCAAAGTCACCAATTTTAACAGTCCAACCCTCATGGAGAAAAATATCTGGCAGCAAATCTCAGAAAAATACAACAAACAGCTGCTGGAAGTTTTCATAGTATCAGTCACTGCATAAACATTTAAAACATTTAAAAGAAAGAAGCTATAAAAAGTGAGACTGACAGAGGAAACTACACAAAGTAAACAATGGGAAACAAAGAACTTGTCCAGCTGACAGAGTGGAATGACTCAACAAACTCAATTTAATAACGTCGTTTCAAATTCAAATGTTTTTCCCTGATAGCGCTGATGTGCTGGCCCTGCTGTACCATCTTTAATTGGCCTCTTTATGAAAACAAGGGAGAGATCAGCAAAGTGTTCGTTTCTCTTCATGTGTTAGAGTACTGACACATTACAGTTTTAATAGTTTGGCTACTCTGTGCAGCGCTGTCTATTAAAAGGAAATGCTTTTTTGTGTGTCGTTAAACCTTTAATAACTGCAGAGCACGAGGTTCAAATTAGCATGTGGTTACTGGTTAAAAAAGGTACAGCTATCTAAACTAAGAAACACACAATGGCTGCACTTGTGCAGACCCCACATTAGAAGGATACTGTTTGATTTTAGATCTCGATGAATTATGTTCTTTGCATGAAGATAACTGAAAGATAAAACAAAAAAAAAAATAGTAAATTAAATTCATGGGTACCAGTCATACAGAATAAATTTATTACACTTCAAAATGACTTGATGTCTGCTACTTGGCCTGAGTAAGTGCTGATGCTATTTTGGAATCTTGCAGCAAGTCTTACTCCATGCCCTGTGCCGTCTGTCTGGCCACATCAATGCGACGCACAGTGTCAAACTTGCTCTCTAAGACATGCAGATGGCGGTACAGGCTGCTGCCTTCACACCACTGCGTGATGATGGCAAAGTTGGGCTTAGTCATGAAGCCCATGAACAGCAGGATGTTGACGTGGCGGGTCTTCCTGCAGAAAACAGAAATGGTGAAACTTACAAATTCCATTACATCATCTGCAGTTAAATAGTTACAGTCACCAATGTTGTTAAGAGTTAAATTAAAGAGGCATGACAATGTAAGCTGGTGTTGATAAAACCATTTCTGCAGTACTAATATCATTACCATTATTAATAACTCCACCACCATTAGTTGTGGAAAGATTTGTGCAAATAAAACAAAGTTAAAGTCACGTAAACCACTGCTCACCGCAACACCTGCATTTCATTTTTAAAGGCTTGTAACTGCTCAGGTGTTGGCTCTTTGACTTTGAGGATCTTGATTGCCACATCTCCATGCCACTTTCCCTTGAAGACTGTTCCAAAGGAGCCAGAACCTATTCTCTTCTGGAAGTTGACTTCTCGAGAGTGGACCTCCCAGTAGTAACTTGAATCTCTGTTGCCTCCTCGGTGCTAAAACAACAGATTGACTGAATACATTAAACTGCCATCTTGTTATAAGTGAGTCTCTTTTTAACAAATATAACAAAGGTTGCCCTTGTTAATATCCAAAAGTGACCAGTGGCCTTTCAACAATGGTAAAGACACCGTACCACTTTCTTTTCAGGGGGCTTGCGGTCTCTGTGGTCCGAAGGGGACTTTGGTGGTTTCTTCCCCGGAGAGCCAAAAGAAGAGGGCGGGCTAGTGGAGGGCTTAGGTGAGGGTTCGGGACCTGCAGCAGCAAGAGACAGCACAACATAAGTGTCATGCACAGAATAACAAATGCATTCTAAAACAAAAGGAAGACAAAAAAAGGAAAGGAAAGGAAAGCATACCTATTGTGTTGTTGAACTTTAGTGCTTCCTAAAAGGAGAGATGTAACAAAGTTATTTTGATGAATACACATCTGTGCATGTAGTGGAGGTGACAATCCTTCGAGCAAAAGCAAACAAGCAGCCTACACCGACCTCTAAAATGATGGCAGAAGCAGGGTCCAATGTGCTGACCATGTGAACATTGGGAGTAGATGTGGAGCGATGCCTCTGTAGAGACTGACCATCTCCGCCTGACATGGGAAAGTTAAAGGTTGAGGACGGAGATGGGGACAGGTGGCCCATTCTGAGCAAAAAGAAAGAAGGTCAAAATTTGTATTAAAATATCATTTTCACAAAATAAAGCAATGCTGCAAATTTGACAGAATGCCATTTGTTTAGAATGGAGCTTACCCAGAAGGCTCTGGGGTTAAGGCTGGGTTGCTCTGCGTGGGGGAATTTTCTGGCAGTATTATCTGTGGGTATCCATCTGGGCAAGGACTGGGATCAGAACTGGACACAGGATTATGAGAAAATCATTCACCTTATCAAAGAGGTTTCATACTAACAAGGCTCCCATTATGTGCAAAATTTGTGTTTTGTAGTGCTAAATAATTAAGTGCATATTTGCACCTTTTTTTGTCTGAATCTGATCATCTTTGCACATCACAAAAAGATGGTCCGTATAAATCCATGTTTCCCTGAAACTGTTCACAATTTTAGGAACTTCAGGTGTTTTATCATCTCTAAGAAATGAGGAGGAGCAGGAACAGATGTTACGGCCTTTAGGCTCATATTCAGAAATCTCCCTAGCAGTAAGAAATGTTTCTAGTTATAAAATTCTAAGAGTGTCCTTTAGAATATTATGAACATGCATGAATAAAGCTATTGACAAATACTAAAGGGAAAGACTATTAAAAGTGTGTAGAAGGACTACGTTTTTGTTAAAACTACAGTGTGTTAAAATCACTAGATTTTAGTAGATGGCAGATTGCAGTCAACTGAATTCTGTTTTTTAACCCTCTCAATTCAAGTTCATAATCCTTAGCTACGTTGGCTGTGCTAGAAGTCAGCTAGGAGAGTGAAAGGAGTCCGATATGGGTCGATGAGTGAGTTGCTGTGGATATCCTGAACTAAGGAGCCCGGAAAAGAGAGCGTCTGGACTTTAAGTTTCTTGAAGATGTTTCACCTCTTGTAGGAGAAGTTTCTTCAAACTCACAAGGAAAGTGTATTTTTAGGACAATCGAGTATAACATTAGCTGGCATACTCTTGTAACGAGCTGTTTAGCTAGCTAGCTAGCAGTCAGCTGTCTGTAGTGTAATTACAGTAAGTAATTGAAACAATATTGGGAATAAAGAAGCATGTTTATGCATGTTTTTGTGTGTTAGAGCCCTGACTTCTGTTAGGGGATGAGGCTTGAGGTGAAGAGGATGAGGTGAAAATGAGGAAATAGAGCATTTAAAAGAGCCTTTTGTGATGTTTAAATGAAAAAGTTTACTATGCATGTCTCTACATAAAACATGATTAGACAGAAAACAATGTTCATCTGAGCCACTGTATTCAAAATTGCAGGGCAACATGGTAGCTACTAGAAACTGGATGGCCTGTATGTGGACATCATGTTGTCAAGTCTGGAAGACATCCTCCGAATCCATAGAATTGTGGAGCTCCTTCAGAATCGGGTTTATTTTCCAACTCACGACTTTGTCTTGGTGAAATGTTACCAGAAAAGCATCTTGTACAGCCAACAAAAAAAACAAAAAAAACCCCCAAAAACCAAACCAGTATTCCAACTCACCGCTCTCTTATTGTATCCATGTCCACACACACGGTGGGGACCTTGCTACTGCAGTGTTGGTGAAACTTGTAGCCACATGTCTGACATCTGAAGCCGTTAAAAAGGAACTTGTGGCAAAAATCACAGTAAGCCAGCTTGAAGAAAGTTTTGCGTACCTATACAGAAAAGAGTTCATGAAATTTACTTTCCAGTAATAACTTGTAAGAGCCTCAAGGCTCAAACAACAGCAGTTCAAAATACAGGATTTTTTTTTTAATTCCCAGGCTCCCCAAAGGCCAACAATGTGTAAACAAAGCTATGAATATTTTATACGCAGGTATGTGAGCTACTTACGAAGTTGTGCATGGTCAGGGGAATATCATCCAGGACCTCCACTAAAAGCTCCTCTCCAACTAGAGGAGTTATATCCGTGTCCCAGTCTGTCAGTCTCTTTCGACTGGAGAAGCAAAAGAAGAACATTTAGACGAGATTTAAACAAACGAACAAAACAAAAAACACAACCTCTTTGTACATTTCACCAATATTCAAATCACTTCTAGGTTTAAATTGGCTAGGATAAAATAACAACTGTTCATGGTGCAAGAAAACAGTTTAAAACTATGTTGAAGCAGATCAAAGCTGAAGTACAAATTCTGCCTCTAAGCTGGTGAATGTTCACAGTGAGTTTGGGTAAAAATTTTATTATTTTTTTTCTTTAAAAGTAGAACTTTCATGGTCATTTCTAACTTTTATTCTGAGATTCTATTAGAGTAGCTAAGGTTTGAACAGCAGGTCAGTGGATGTTGTCCCTTTGTTAGACAATTTAATAATTAATGAAGCACAGGAATGTTACCCATCTTTACACAGGAAACCCTTCAAGTGCATTATGGTAACAAAAAAAGGAAAAATTTACACAATAAATAAATAAATAATTGTATATTAGTGGTTTATCAATGCATAGCGACTTTACTACTCTTTCAGCCTTTGAATTAACTTCACATTACATGTTCTACCTGTGTTATATACATGTGAGAGGATGCGGCACACACAGTAATGCAATCTTACCCTCCTAGAAGGCGAAATACAGCACAGCACTCTTGGCTCAGGCCTCTCACTTTGAGCGCTTTATCTAGAATCTCATGCACAGTCTGTCCTTGGCGGACATTCACCTGAAAACAGAAAGCCATATTTGAATTTGTGTGACTTTGACATGACATTCAGTGATCGCACAGGTAACACGAGAGGCATACTGGGGCGAAATGGCATCTCCCCTTCTCTATTTAGAGGTGCACACAGGAAAGAGACAAATAGGAAAAAAGTTCAGAACTAACCTTTTTCAAAACAAAACTAACTAAAGTACATGCCCCGCTACTCCTTACACATCTGGGCACCAACTTAGGCTAAAGACCTCCTCTAAATAAAGTCTCCTTAAAACCTTGTATTTCAATAGTTACCTTTTAAAAAATTTTTAAAAACTTAAATAGACATCATTATGGCATTAATTGCTTGCTCCACAGAGCTAACACAATCAACACCTTTGCTTATCCCAATGGAGAAAAACTAAATACATTTAAAAATAATAATAACAACACACCACTTCATGACATTAAGGAAGCACCTTCCTACTTGTCTGCTACACTAATGTGTAGTGACACACTCTTGCCACCACGCATGTGGAACTGTCAAACATCAGCTGTGTACTTGTGTTAGCACATCATAATTGGCCAATAGGTTCTCTCATTTTGTGGCTGGTTTGGAGGCAGGGGCTATATAACCAACCTCTTCACAGTTACTCAGTTCTTCCCTACATTTCTATTCTGGACCAAGTGTCATGTCTCTCTCTTCTAATGTCTGCTAATACCAAACAGATTTAGCGCATGTGGTCCTTTAAAAAAAGAAAAAAAAGAAAAAGGCCAGCAGAGAAGGGAAGAGCTTCGTTTGTTCTGCGTTGGAAAAATCTGTACAGCTGGTAAAACTAACCTGTAAACACTGAGGATTTAAAAGGAGAATGCTCCCACATGAATCCTATTTTACAGAGAATGTTGGATATGAACACTGTGTCCTCTACACTGCCACCCATATCACTAAATTTAACACTGACATTGTGACAGGACTATGCAACAGCTACACTTCAGCGTATGAAAACTTGACATTAACAGGAATTACAAGTCAAATTAAAGGGCGATGGGGGCAGGCACCATCTGAGAAACCTGATACCAACTGTCCACTAGCTTACTCATTAGCACATTCTGAAAGATGTCAAATTTGGTGCAATTACAGTTACAGCTAACAGCGATGGAAGATTTTTTTCTCTCTCCTACAGAAATGGTAAATGTCAGTTGTTTTCTATTAAACAAGGCACTGTTTATAGTTACAATTGACACTGGTCGAGACAAATACAAAGCAAAGTATCTCACCACTGTCCTCTGTTTGTTGGGGAGGTAGACTCGGATGGTTCCTCCACCTCGGGGTGGATCCTCTGGACTGGTCTCCCCTGAGGAGGAGTAGGAGGAGGAGGTGGAGGACATGGTGAGAGGCAGGAGGGAATTGGGAGAGGGCAGGGGGAAAGGGAAGAGACAGTACTTGGACACCAAAGCCTCAGGAGAGCTTCATGCACAGTGGGGTCCAGAGGAGTTTAACCTTCATGTAGAACCTACATAAAACACAAACAGAATATGAAAAAGTGCACATAGGTATGATAAAATGGATAATGCACAGATTTTAACTACTTATATAAACATTCATATTAACATAATATGTCATTAATGTTAGAAAAATACTATAAATAAACTTGGCTGCTCCCTTTAGGGGTCGCAAAGGAGATCTGCCTCCAACATACCCCATCCCTAGCATCCTCTTGTATCACACAAAGCCTCTTTTCCCCTCTCCATCCCAACATCCACAAACCTTCCTCTTTTCTTTCTTGCCAAGCAGCTCCATCTTCACTTCACTGGGTTCACCATCACTCCTCTGCACATGTCCAAATCATCTCAGCCTTAGCTAACTTTGTTTTCAAATCGCTCAACCTGAAGTTTCTCTTGGATGCACTCATTTCTAATTTTGTTCATCATAGTCACTCCCAATGAAAATGTAAACGTCTCCAAACCATACATCACAGCAGTTCTCACTGCCATCTTGTACACACCTTTCAATCTTCCTCCTGTCACGAATCTCCCCTGACCCTCGTTCTCCACCCTCTTTTTCCATTTATTTTGGATAAAAATCAATTAAATGATTAAGAGGGAGCGATATTTTCTGTCTCAACTACTGTACAACACGCTCGTAAAATGTTTAAAGTTTAGCAAAAGTCACATACTTTGAATTTAGAGTGTTTTCGAAAAATACTAAATAAGCTTTTCCTGAGTTTTTAACTGTGGTGATACAACACCGTCTTATATACCGGTTAGCTTGTAATCCAGCGGCACCAACAACTGAGGTGCCACATAAAGTTGCCTACAAGAGCAATTATTCACTTTTTCTAAACGTTGTAACTCATATATGTGACCTGGCGAGCTCTGAATTAATATTGAAATAAACCGCTGACAAAAAAAGTTGCACATTTGCTTAACAGTCGAAAGATGCTAACGCTAGCTGATATTAGCCCGGTAGCCTAGCATGGGATTTGACTGACTTGTAAAATGACATTTCGAGTTTGGGGAAGCCATGTTCCTCTTGGGGCGCGAGTTAATCGTCTCCGGCTAACTAGCTGACTGCCCTTCAAGGTAGTAAGGAGGTGCAAAACGATATAATGAAAACATAAATCCCACAAAGCAATGTAATCAGAGTTTTCGGAAATTCCTCTTCGCTCAACCAGCTAGCAAACTAGCATAGCTAAGCATTAGCATTAGTTGAAACGGGAGAGATTATGCGGCTGCTTCAGTCACTAGCGCTACTTTACAGTTAAAAGCTTTAACGCTAGTCCCAGCCTGCTAAGGTTAGCAAACTTAGGGGTTTTACCACGGCGTCAGGCTGGTGCCTACTTAGTGTCTTTTCAGATATGCAGCGAATACTTTCTTTGACATGCTCAACACAAGACGGTTCAGATTTTTCTATGTAGTGCTTACGGTTACAGTAAAATCGCCTTTCGACTCAGTGTTCTGAAACAGTTGGGATAAATAAAAAGTTAAACTCGTACCTGTAACGGCCATCTTGAATTCTCGCAATCTGGAGGCGAATCTGTCAAGAACTTCAGGGGAAAGCGGAAAAACTCCATAAATGCGCTATGCTCATTGGTCAACTTGTGTAGGCGCGTTCTTTCATTGGACAGAAGCTGCAATCCAAACGGTAGGAGCTGCTGTGTCACGATACACATGTATTCTGTAGCAAGAGTATATACACCTGTGACTATTGTTCAGCGTTATATCCGGTGCAAATAACAAATGTTAATCTGTTTTGTAATTTTATGTTGATCAAGAGTAAATTAATTAATTTTAAAAACTGCTACAAGATTGCACTAGTTCTACTGACACAAGTATAAACGCATATTAGTGCACTGTTTAGACACTTAACACATGTTTTGCGGATGTGTAATCTTGGCAAATTGTTACTTAAAAAAGGATGAAAAGAGATTAACCAAGGGTGACATAAAAGCGCTGAGAGGCAAACATAGTACATTTTGTTTTAATCTGAAAGAGACAACAGACTGTAGTGGCAGGGGAGAATGTAGTTATGCAGCAGTCTACAGAATGACTTCAGACATCAAAAAGAGGAATTGAGCAAAGGCAGAGGAAAGACAGACAGCAGGCCCAGCAGGAGGTGGCAGAGTTGAGGATGCGAAGGTGTTCGTTGGAATGATCAGAGTGGATAGGATTAGAAAGGAGTACATCAGAAGGACAGCTCAGGCTGAGCGGTTGGAAGACAATGTTAGAGAGGCAAGGCTGAGATGGTTTGGACATGTACAGATATGTTGGACACAGAATGTCAGCCAGGACAAAAACCCACCCTGATGTAGACAGATTGGTGTAAAAATATATATTAAAAAAGATACTCATTGCAGATAAAGTAAACTCTTTATTACAAAACAGCATAAACATTAGAATACACCATATAGAATGCAATGCTTTAGACTGTATATATAACCCTACAAATAGGGTTGTCATTAAGAAACAAGGCTCAGTCTACTTGAGGTCGGCTGTCGTATTCCTCATTACTGCAGACATCCATAGCTGTTGGACTTGTCATCCCTTGTTATGCTCCTTAACAAAATCCCATATTCCAGATGATGACTCCTATTCAATACTAAGGAATCTTCTTTTCTTGGCCGTATGTGTATATGCGTGGTGACGCCACTCCACGTCTGCGGTGCCCTCGTTCTCCAGGGTGCCCAGTTTGATCATGTACACTAAACAGAAAGAGGACGTGGTGTTGTGTTAATATTTAACGAGCCCAAAAAGCATTTGTCCAGAGCAGAGGACAGTAATCTATTTTTTCTACAGCTTGAGTTTCCCCTGAATGTTCTTACTTCCAATCAGTACAAAATAAATTTTGTTTTTTCCTGCTGTTGCACATTAGTATACAATGTTTACACTGATTTAAAAATGGAAGCTACATATTTTTACTATATGTTTTCAGGGAGGTGGAAAGAAAGTGGTAATTGTATGAACTGGCAACAGCTCAGTAACGTGATTGGGTATAAAAAGAGTTTCTCAAAAGTACAAATGGGCAGAGGTTCACCAGTCAGAAAAACACTGTCTGCCATGGATGGCTGTGGTGTTCGGGCACTGAGGCTGCACTGCATTAAAAACAGCCATGATTCTCATGAACATGACTGAACGTGCTCAGCAACACTTTCATTGTGTAGTCAAACTAATCACAATTTGAAACACAGATGCTGTGCCCACCAGACTAACCCCTTCTGGCTTGTTATCAGCACTAAGTTCCTGCATCATAGTAATAGTGCAATACTGCAAAAGTGAAAGATACATCTCATTTATACTCACCATGTTGATTTAATCCTTAAACCAGGTGTCAATTGCTTTGATGTAATTTTGTAAACCTTTTTTTTTTTAGCTATGCACTGTCTAGGGCTTTTATTGTGAAAGGTAAAGAAAATAAGTATTTTTCCGGTGTATAAAACAAATTAGATTTCTGGTATGGATCAAGGAAGGACAGATGGAAAAGCAAAGGATTTCAGGGGAGGTATAACCACATTAACAATGGTTAATTTGGTCTCTGAGCTGCAGTAACTTTCCATACTTACATTTCATTTCAAACCTGGGTCCTACTTCTGTCAGCTCTATGTTCTTATGGTCTGTTTTCTTGTAGGTGTGATGTCTGTTAAAAAATAAATACATCACATCTTATTCTTTACCCCAAATAGCATTTTGTTTGTATGGCATTCTCACTTTTGACGCTCACCTGAAAGAGATGAAGTCTTCTTGGTTGGCGAATGTGATCACACGCCTGCTGTCCTCCTTTGGCACTGGAAAAAGATACTTGAGGATATTTGATACCTGCGTGAGTAGAATTAATTAGTTGTACACAAAAACAAGCAGCGAAAAAGAATATCCAAGGCATGTGCTGTCCAGCACTCACTCACCCTCTTGCCGAGCCGTGAGGTGAAGTTGTGGAAAATGAGGTGGGGGTAGGCCTCAGACATAGTGCCTATGTCGGGAACATCGTGCCTCATTACCACGTTGTAAAGAGTGAAATAAGCTGTTGGGCCAAATGGCAAGTGGCACACCACCAGGCCATCTGTAAATATAAGAACAAAAAACCAACAAACAAGCAAATTAACAAATATTATGGTAAATGGCCTGTATTTGTATAGCGCTTTACTTAGTCCCTAAGGACCCCAAAGCGCTTTACACTACATTCAGTCATCCACACATTCACACACTGGTGATGGTAAGCTACATTGTAGCCACAGCTGCCCTGGGGCGCACTGACAGAGGCGAGGCTGCCGGACACCGGCGCCACCGGGCCCTCTGACCACCACCAGTAGGCAACGGGTGAAGTGTCTCGCCCAAGGACACAAAGACCGAGACCGACACAGCCGGGGCTTGAACCGGCAACCTTCCGATTACTAGACTAACTGCCAACTCTTGAGCCACGAAATTCTAAATTTAAAAAGTTTAGAGTTTTCATATTGATAAAAAAACACTGTTTCTCTTGTGTTGACCTAATATGAAGAGTACAGGGCAGCTAGTAAAAACAAACCCCACAGCCATGCATATGTGCAATGGATGTATGAACAAGCTGTACAATGTGGTCTGAAACCACCAACCAGAATTAGCACTGTTGGCAGACGTTGTGAATACAGAAGACAAAACTACATAGTCCTTTTACTCTTCACCCCATAAACGCTGAGTAACCATGGAAGCACTTTTGAACTAAGGTTTTCTGTCATATTTCAGGCCTGCCTATAGAACAAAATGACTGGATGTGGAGTTCATGAAGGTGGACTTTGCAGCTAAAATCTGGAAAATATTCTAACTATTCAAAAAATGTCTTTCTTGATATATACTAATGTGTCAAAACTAGTTATAGAGTGAATAAAGCGTGTATACCTGGCTGTCCTCTTGTCTCATGCACGATGACAAGGTCAGTAACACTGTTAGCTTTGCAGGCTCGTACCAGTGCAGGGATCTCATGGTTTCCTCTGTTCATTCGCTGGGCCCCAGGGAACATCAGCTTTACCTCCTGGAATCACATACAAGACGGGCTTCGTGTATTATTCTCTACTCGATTTTTAATGTTCATGGTCTATGTTGCATTTTTTTTTTTAAATATATAAACTCTGAACCCCAGTTTGTTCAATAGCTGGGGCGGCGCCCTATATAGCATCACTGTCTGTATGTGTGTAGCTTAAAGAGAGCAAAAACGTCAGAAGACAGACGAGTTTACCAGCAACCACAAGCCTCAAAATAACTCAGAAGCAATATGTTACTTAAAAAGCAGCACAGAAGAGGTGTGTGCATGTCAGTGAGCAGTGACAAAGTGTAAAAATTCACACCTCTGGACAGATCACAAACTCACTAACGCCACGTCCACACTGACACATTTTTGTTTTAAAAGGCATCTTTTTTTCTCCGTTTCGCCCTCCCGTCCACACTGAGACGGCATTTTCGGTCAAGGTTGTAGATGCCTCTATGTGCTCGTGCTCAGAAAGATGTCTAACCTTGGCAAACATTTTGAGTCTGGAGCTTGGGTCTCTGGATGTAGTGACCATGACTTTAGGATCTTCTACTCCAGCCCATTTATACTCATCATCCACATGAGAGCTGACGCCTGCGCACACAAGACAACACCAACATTTAAGAGTGAATGAAATGTGAGGAACACCGAAAAAAATGCTGCCGATAGTAAGAACACACAACACTTGCCTTCTGCCCCTTCATCGTCATACTCCACTAGTTTCTGTAGCTCAAGAGCTTCTTTGCGTACCTCAGTGGGAAGGAGACGGTTTTCTGCAGAGAATGAAGGATGTTTTACACACTCATGTGCGCTCAGAGCATTATGGTGCTAACTCTTGTCAAGCAAAATGTAGCTGGAAAAAGGGATTGTAATGATCACGCCATCCTACCGTCGAGGGCACCCTTTAGCTTCTGTTTCTTCTCCTCTATTGTTCTGAGCCTGTCCTCCTGTGCCTTCCTGTACAGGTACTCCCGCCTCAGTCTCACCTCTCGACGCAGCTACGAAAACATTATACTAAATTAGTCCAAAGACAGGCCCCTTAACATAATGGTATTACCTGGCAAACTGACAGTTACTACAACATCTGAACATGTCTACACATCTCACACAAGTTAGGAGACGTGGTTGAAGGGGGACTTTGTTGAAAGTTAGTAAAAAAACCAGGACAAAATGTTAGAAATAGCTAATAATCATAAAAACTTAACACATAAGTAAAAACACTGGACATATCTGAACAGGTCCCTAGACTAAAACTTTTAGTTAATTCAATTTAAATTCTAATTTTTACTTAAGGTCACTTCGGGTTGGTTCTGATATAGCACTTTTTAACACCCCATAACATTAAGGATGTAAAAGCAGTTACTCTAAGTTGAAGAGATTTTAAAATGAGGAAGCCAGTAACAGTTCACTCGGCTCATATAGCAGCAACTTCATATGATCCCCTGGAGACTGGAGTAGAGAGTTAAACCCAAGACACTCTTTTGGAATTAAAGAAACCAGATGCTGATTTTACAACAAGTCAAACTGCATTGTTTTCATAATCTGGAAAGCAATTCTAACCACGGTGAAGGTTAAAATTCAATCCAGTCCCTTTCTCCATACACTTACTCAGTAATTTCTCTTTACAAATGACTTCAACTGCAATTGATAAACATACTCTTTAAATTGAGGAAACAGGAAAGTCTGTCTGTGGATTTAATTTATTAAACTCTATTTCGTAAATGATTAAACAATTCTCAAAAACCCTGACATTTACACATAAATCCAACTTTATCTAAATTCTATTTTCAAGGCAACCCAGTCATACAAGTTCAATTAAAACAAAACAAAGCACATACAGTGTCCTGTTCATTCACATTTAATAACCTACAGGGGTTCTTCCTTCACGGCTCTGTGTCTGGCAATAAGGATTGGACCTTCATTAGTCACATTTTAATGACACATTTGTACAATTCGTTAAAAGTTATTACATGTAATTCTCAATTATTTCTTTCTGACAATCCTAAAGTGAGCACAATATTTCATATTTCTGAGACCCGAGACTCTTTTTTTCAAAGCAGATTCCTGGAGGGCTGCTATCTTTGTTTTGATTAGGAAACTCACGCTTCTTGAGAAACGAGCAAGTTAAAAAAATTTTCACTCATTAGAAGGGCTTCGTATTTTTCCCAGTTATACACCAGTCTGTGACGATACAGAAAGTGCAGTTAGGAACAAAAACAAGCGTTTAAACACTGCTCTAGTATTTCAACATTCCCCGTTAAAGAGCTGTACTGTGGAGGCTCTATGCGAACGCGTGCTAACCCTCGGGGGGGAAATACACTCGGTACATCCACCTGGAGCTGGGCTCCTCTGTCAGCTTCGAGCTCTAATGTCTCCGTTTAATATCAAACTAAAACACAGAGTGACGCTCGCACAAACTTTACAGTTTTCAACTTACCATGATGTGTTTATTGCTAGTAGCTAACCCACGATACTCACATGGACACTTAGAGAGACGTGTACATGAGTTTATGCCATTGGCTGAAAAAAGGACCAATGGCAAACGTCGATACTGACTTGTTCATTTTTCAAATTAAAAGTCCAAAAACGCATTCTTTCTCTCTCTTTCTTTCTTTCTTTCTTTCTTTCTTTCTTTCTTTCTTTCTTTTTTTTTCTTTTTTGTTTTTTACCGAAAAACTTGTGACTGCTTCGTATATTCAATGAATAAACAGACACAAAAATCCACCAGGTTGTTGTTAGTACAAAGTTTATGTAAAGTAATA